>CAJNOQ010005298.1:0-15573 GCA_905250885.1 Didymodactylos carnosus | reverse complement strand
ATTTTCTGTTTTTGGCCCGAGGTACTTCCGAAAGTTTAGGAAAAGTTTTCAAATTAATATTATTTTTCCATGGAAAACTTTTTGCGCCATTTTGTTTCAAAATTTTTCTTAAACTTTCGGAAGTACCTCGGGCCAAAAATAGAAAACCTTCGGGGTTATCGAGCGTGATGAATACGAAAACTCACTTTTCAGTAACTCTAAACCAACTTTATTTATGTTTCGGTGATATGACAGTACTTCACCAGAAAATGGATAAAACTGTAATAATCACTCTTCAGTTTTCCGCCGAGCACAACCTCAATTTATTTCATATATGAATCGATTTTTTATTTCTTCGAAAAAAAAGAATGAAAGGTGTTTTCAGTCAAAACATCGCTTCTATATTCGTTGAAAACAACTGTAAATGGCGAAAATGTCGAAAAGTATGTATAATTTCAAATAATACAAGGTCGGTCTACTATGCATAAGTAGGTACACTCACAGACACACACAGGTGAATGCTTCCATTAATGATCCTTAAAAATGGGTATCCGGTTCTATCGCATGTAGTTTGTTCGACTGTTGCGATTTGTAACTATATTTCGATATTATTTGTTGATATTTTACGTCTTTCAGCCGCATCTGTCGTCGAATGTCCATCGAAACAATAACCTGATGAGACCCTTGAGAAAGGTCAAAACTAGTCGTGGCTACTGTCTTTTCATGATACTCACCCTCACACCCTCATCCTCAAGATATAACCGTCAATGAAGAAGCGTAGAAATAAAATAAGATTACTTTATTTCGTCTCATCATGTGATTTGTGGAATAGCATTAGGAATATATTTCCCCGTATGTATCTCTTCTTGCTTTTCAAAAAAGCCTCGTTTGAGGAAAGAAAATGTTTATTCTATCAAAACCAGTGGGTAGTTTATTTGGGTTTTGTAACCTACTATATGCTTCTCAAAGGAGATGACGGTAATCGCTGAAACTCTGGCGCATGTAAGGAAAATAGACTTCAAATGGTATACCTAAGGTTGGATGATGAAAACAGAGTGTTAGAAAGAGGTCTGTTTTTGAAGGTGCGCGTGAGTTTAAAAGTAGTTTCAATTTATATAGCGAAATAATAAAGGATGAATAATATATTTGTGGGAAACGACTCCAATTCTAACATGTATACAACATTTAGATACTATCCTAATTAATTCAGTGCCACGATTGGAATAATCTAAATAAAGCAGCATTTTGCTATGAATCATATTAACCTTGAAAACTATCGCTTTTTGTCGATGAGTTGAGTATCGGTCGTTTATACGGATAAAAAGCTGAAAAAATGGCTATTACCTCTGAATAGTTTCCTTATCACAGTTTCTCTGCTCCAAAATGAAGAAGTAAAAATAGATTGAGAGATCCAGACTGCGCTATCACATGACGATGAAGTAACCATGCTGTCGTTTTGTTCGCATTACTCCTCCTCATCATCAACGAGAATGAAAGATGATGCATTGTATCGGTACATTACGTATAAGTTTATTTACGGTCATTGAGAACAAAAAAGATATCTACTGTTGCGATTTTTTCTCTAAGAAATAGTTGTACGTTTGTGGATTAGGCAATTTATTTGTGATTTTCGGATCATCTGAATAATTGTAAAGTCAAAACTATCTGATGAGACCCTTCAGCAAGGTCGGAACCGGTCATAGACTCACGCACACACACCCCTCCCCCCGACGTGCAAACTAAAAACGAATCATTTCTTCGACTAAAATCATAGAGCTTGTTTATTAAAGTAATGAAATAAAAAGGATAAGATCAAATAGACCGTTAGTCCGTGTCCATAATATGTTCATCACTTTACATGTGATACTTTGGGGCCTCACTTTCTACTGCTTTCCATAAGTTTTCTAGTTCTTGAACGATATCCGTACTGAGCTGAACTCCTCTAGAATCACAAAGATTTTCCGTAAGTTGTTCCATATTGCTTGCTCCCAAAATAATTGCATCTCCTTCTTTCAGTTGTGAATGATTCAGCAGCCATGAGAAACAGGCTTCCGAAGCCTTGATATTAAGTTTCTTGCAACGATTTTGAAATGCCTCTAGTGCCGAGAAAAAGGTCTCTTTGCAATAAAGACCTGCGTAATATTCACCACCCGGAGTGGAAGCGTCAAATCGAGAATTAGCTGGAGCGTTTTTAATTTGATCTGGCGTCTTGATTAAGAATCCTCCAGCAAGTGGTGAGTAAGCATAGAAATGTATTCCTAGCTTTCTTAAAAGTGGAAATAATTCTTGCTCACTCTTTCGTGTGATTGGATTGTAATTTCCTTGATACACTGATGGAAGAACGTAATTATTTTCTTTGCAAATATTGTACATTCGTTCAACTTCTTCGGCGGTGAAATTGGAAAGACCAAATCTCTTGAAACTTCCTCGTTTGTATAGGTCGTTTATCGAACCGGCTGTCTCTTCGAAAGGAGTTGATCGATCTGGTGCATGAAGATAATAGATATCAACGGAGGATCGGTTCATTGCCTTTAAGCTCGCGTCACAGTGTGCGATGATATTTTCTTTCGTCAACTTTTCCGTAAATGAATTTGCCTTGGTGGAAACTGTAAACGTTTTGAATTCTTTTGTTTCACCAAGCAATTCTTCGCTTGTTCCTCCTCCGTACAATCTTGCCGTATCGATTTCATCAATTCTGTTTTCTTTGAGAACATTAAGAACTTGAGAGACTTGTTCGGATGTGTTGAATCCTTTCCCTGTTTTCTTGAAACTTCCCGTACCAAATACTCTCTTTACTTTAGACATTATTCGATCGAGGTAATCAAATCAATCAATCAAACGACAGTGGGTTGAGTGGTCACCTAAAAAGATACTTCTGAGACTGACGTTGGAAGTTTCTCGTTTTTTCTTCTTTCTTAGATTGCATCTCTTTGATAACCCTGTCACCGCTTCTCTCTCCTGGTAAGAGCTACAGCGTCTCTGATCACACCACTTACTTGTTTAGATCTCAGTGTAAGCAAAATGCTATTTCAAGTCAGAGTATTAACACGACTAGTGCAAACACTTTCGTCCTGTCTTCGATGACGATGCAGAAAAATACTGTGAAGGTCAGAGAAAGGAAAAAGCATGACAAGGCAAAAAATGTGGTGGGGTATAACAACGCAAGCATTTTCTCTTACTTTCATTTTCTCTTTCTTTCATTTTCTCTTTCTTTCATTTTCTATCAGCTCCTTTCAATTGCGTCCCGAAATTCGAAAGAGGCACACAAAAATAGATTTCCTTGAAACGTACACGGTCAAATAGAGCTCGACGATTAGATTCCGAATATGTCCTTGGAATTGAATTTTCATCAAGTTTTCATTTCTATCTAACCGTTAAATTGAGCGCTTTTCCATTAAACTCATAATAAGCGCTATTTTTCTTCTGTAGAAGAGTAGATCAACATTTAGACTATAAAATAAAATTTGTTTTGTTTCATTTCGTTCGTTAAAGAAAAACATATAACTGAGCTTTATATTAAAATTGGACTACACAATTGATAAAATAACACGAAAACTTATTGCATTTTGTAACCATAACAGACTTTTCTCTTTCTGCAAAAGAAGAGAAAAAGAAAGGAGAGAGAATAGTATTGATCCTCTACGTATAGAATATAGTCTACGTCTACATTCTACGCATTTCATAATTTTTGACGGCTTTCCTTACAAGATACGCGTTTGTGTAACAGCATTTGGTGAAGTCGGCTGTAACCCAAGAAAAAGGTTCAGAAGTTCAATCTCTTGTAGGCTTTTTCTAGTCTCACTAAGGACTACATGTGTTCGGTATGGAATGAAAAGTGATCGATCGAGTGAGCAATTTTTGCACTATACTGCGTAACAAAGCCGGTTTTTCCTCTCTTTTTTTTAGTTTTTGACGTAGAAAACTCGCTCAGAACCTCTCATGAAGCCTTAAAAAGTGGTTTTCTGGCGGTTTCGCGACGTACTCTATCAACCGGACAGATCAAAAAGAATTTTTAGCGCAAATGGTTTCTCGGTTTGAAAACCAAGATCTTCAAAAACCGGGGCTTTAAAGTCAAAATTAGTCCAAACCATTATGAAATTCGCGATCAGCATGCTCGATTACGCCCGGTCAACTGAGTCTCAGTTCAAAAGCGAGGGAACACTTGGTGGCCTTTCCTCGTAAGAAACAATTTTGTTCTACACTCGAGGAATCGTACCGCTTTAAAATCTACTCTATACTAAGGTAAAAATTTGTGCCTGTAACTAATGTAAAATTAAGTAACATTTGCAATCTTTCTTGAGCAAAACATGTACAACGTATAAAATAACATTCCGCTGTTTCAAGAATGATGCAAGTCTGGCATAAAGGACTGGGTACAAAATATCGCTTATACTGATTCGCTGAACAAAACTAAGTCCTAACCGCATCCTTGTCATGTGAGTAATATTACGTGTATGTCCAAAAAAAGTGTGTATGTAAATCATTTCGGTGGAAATGATAGAAAATTCAGATTTTGCTTAACTTTGTGGAGAATTTGTTAGAGAACGGATGTTATGATCTAGGTCATTCTAGTCTTGAATGGTACTAACTAAAACTGATTTCTCGACATGATTGATATGACACATTGCAATACGTATATCTAAAGTATCGCGTTTAAAGCATCGCGTCTTCCAAGTGTTGATATCCTGTTTTAAAACGATGAAATTTCTGAAAGAAGTAAGAGTCCTGTTATGCACGATTTTGTAAATAAATAATAATTTGCTGTGCTTTATACAAGGGGGAAAGCACGGAATCCTGGAATCCCACGGAATCTCATAGAATCCAATGGCATCCAAAGGAATCGAATGGAATCCAAAGGAATCAATACACGATGACGACGACATGAGTTCAGAATCAGATGATTGTGAATATGAAAACAACGATGATGAAAACAACGATAATAATATTAGTACCGATGAAGACGAGGATGCTTCATCTGATAATGATGAAAATGTTGAACGTGTTCAATCTATAAAAACAATTTTTTCTGGAACGTGCATCAAAGATAAAATTAATCCTGATTTAGCAAACTCATATTTCAAAGTGAAAATTAATGATACGATGAAATTCTTACATAAACAGTCAGCAGTATGGCTGTTGACTGACAAAAATGATCGTCTGTCAGCCGATAGGTTATTACGAGTTATGGAAGACAGCAAGCAAAATTAAATAAAAAACGATTCGAACATTTTCATGTGTTGAACATCAATTATATGATTATTGACATCAAAAATATAAAATATTTTTCATTAATAAAAGAATCTCACTGATGCAATTATATACTTAGATATCTGATAAGATTGCTAACCTTTAGTCCCCGGCCCGCTGACTTCTAACGTTAGACTATTGCTGCTCCCAAGGAAAGACGAAAAGGCGCAATGTACTCACCTGTCTTGTCAGAATGGTGTCACTTGATAATGAATATATTTTAGAAAATAGTAATAAAAAACACAAAGAAACCAAGAGTATAAAACGATGAAGAAGAGATCAAGAATACGATCTAAGATGCAATACTAATCACGACTAACTCCTGACTACTTTTAAACTGCTCCTCCTCCGAATGAATAATAGAAAAAAACGGTACGCTCGAATATATATTATATCGAAAAGAAAATCATAGAGAGAGACGACGAGTATGAATCAAACAAAGAAAAGAAGGAGACCTAGAATAAGATAAAAAATAATCAGAGATAAGGACTGGTCAATGATAACAAATATAGGAAAGAAGAGAAAGAAGTAGACTATGGACCGTAAACTATATTACGACCTCAAAATAAAAATAAAAAACAAAACATGTGAATAGAATTATGTACAAAACATGCTTTGGACTAGTGCGCTAAGTATATACTGTATACTTAACAAAGATTAATCGATCTGAATCTGTTGATAGATAAATGAGGAGAACGGCTCGATCGCAAAGCTTTTAGTGGAGGTAGTGTGATCCTATGAACTACAACTCAGCAAACAAACAACGAGTCATCGATATATACATATATCAATAACTACAAACAAATCGAATAAAGAAAAACGAAAAAGAGATATCAGCATGGAAACCTGAGGGTGATACAGATGGTATCCTTTGACAGTTTTAGAAGTTTATTCGAAATCTAGATGAGTTCTAAGGAAGCGAAGAGAATCCTGTGGAATCCTAGAGAATCCTAAGGAATTCTAGAGAATCTTAGAGAATCCTTGGAATCCAGGGAAATTCAGGATTCCAGGATTCCTTGCTTTCCCCTTTGGCTTTATAACTGTCTCATATATGGTATACCAAGTTCTACTTGTAATTTCAGTATGTTTGTACCACGGCAAGCTCCCAATATGAGCAGAAGAGCTTCATTCTGTAGTTTCTCTAATCTTTCAATATTCGCTTAAGCAATGCTGCTATATAGAAGTAGCCTGTATTGGATAACAAGTATGACGTACGACAGATAAATTTGCCTCAAGGCTGATCTGGCAAGTGTAAAGCGTAATGCTCTGAGGATGTTCAAGTTATTCAGAACGTTCAATAGATGCGTTATTTGTTCATGTCCACATTATGACGGAACAACGAAACGAATGATCAAAAGAAAGAGGAAGAGATAAGTGAGATAATACTTCTTCCAGATGGCGATACTCTTTCAAGAAAGCAAGGCATAGACAAAACTGTCAATGAATATAAGAAAAAGACAGCAATCGACGATTGACCCATCATTGTGGACGGACGCGAATTTATGGGCGAGCGACCATTACAAGGTAGGAATTGTTCACTTGTAACAGTAATGAAACGTCCATCAATTCTACAGTCTAAAGTCATATGAAACGGCCACACGTTTTTATATCTATTCAATTGTCCTAGGCTAAAAATATTCTTCTACTATTGAACCCTTTCTAAACTATTGCGTTTAAACTCTACTCACGTTGATGAATTGTTCCGAGAACATTTTGTCAAATCTTCAGAGAAATAACTTGGACTTCATCTCACTTACTACGATCTACTGATTTCGGCGCCACTCGTCATTCAAGCGCCACTGCCATATTAATATGCAAAAGAGCGTCAATGTAGGTCCTCAGCCATCTTGCGGCACCCACTTTTTGCTCATTGAGTATAGCCTATAATATATATCTATACATTCTGTATGTGAGTAGAGCCGTCGAAAAAGTAAAAAGTAGTAAAATTGATATTGATTTGAATCGGTTCAAACAATATCAACAAAGAGATTATCAGGAATATTTAACATCGAAGAAGAAAACAATATTACGTGATTAAAGATGATGTCTTATACAAGAGATCACAGCGGAAAAATACGATAATTTTCCCTCCAGTTCTCCTTCAGAGCATGATTAATGATGTTCTATTGACATATCACAATTCTTCGCATAATGGAGCTCATCTTGGTGCTCAAAGAACATATTATAAAATTAGAGACAGGTAGTTTTGGAGAAATATGTTCAATGATATTCAAAGGCATGTTCAACAATGTCCTAATTGTGCAGTCAACAAACATTCACGGAGGAAACCTGATAGTGCTTTAAAACCATTACCACCACCACGAGGGGTATGGGTAACATTAGCTACGGATTTTCTTACAATAACACCATCCTCAAAAACTGGAAATAAATATGTGATTATCATTACTGATTTATTGTCAAAATTTGTGATTGCCAAACCAACTCGTGATGAAACATCAATCACTGCTGCTAAATTTTTTGTTGAAGAAGTTATTCTTAAATATGGGGCACCTATTCAACGATGTACAGTTGTCAAAAGCGGTTTCAGCATATAATAATACTCGGCATGCAACAACAAAAATTGAACCATTCACATTAGTGTATGGCCGTCATTGTCAATTACCATTTGATCTACCACAAACAATAACAAGTGTCGTTCAGCCACATGAATATGTTAAGCGTCTCCATTAATATATTAGTCAAGCAAAACAAATGGTTCAACGAAATGTTGAACAACAACAGCAGAGAGCAAAAAGCAGATATGATAAAAACAGAAGAAATCCAAGTTATGATGTCGGCGACTATATATTGGTAGGAAGACTTCGAAGGATATCAAAATTAGCACCCAAGAAAGATGGATCATATAGAATTACTCAAAAACTTGGTCAACTATCGTATATGGTACAAGATTCCAGAAATTTGTCGTACGTCAGACAGGTCCATGTTCAACGAATCCAACCCTATTATCAACCACAATAATCTTTAACAAAAAGGGAACAAATGTCGAGTCAATTCATTTACACATGTTATGTTCAAGTATAGAAATCATTTGATCAATTTCAAGTCTGGCCAACTTATTTTTAATTTTATGATAGTTATGGGATTGACATTGTTTGAGTAATAATGGCTCGATCATTCGTCAGAGCGTGAATTCATTCCTCCCTCTCTGTTAACCCTTCTCCTCTAGGTCTTGCTCTACAACGGCAATTAAATTGTCTGGTTCATTGACTATTGACACTTGGTGTTGAAAGGTACCATTCATTATCAGCTGTCATTTGTATGTCAACAGCAAGTAAAACAACAACGGATATTTAATAAAAATATATGTTCGACAATCGTCTTTGAAGACCCATCCATTAAGAGTCAACTCTATTCACCAACGATAAATACAAGTTGGGAGATGGAAGGCTGACGATTAGTGAAGGAGTCAACGGATATATATACAACACATCCAACAACTGTCATTTCAATTAATAGATGCTTCAAAACAAAACGATGAATAACAGAAACTGATTAAATTACTCGTTCCATTCTTTTTTTGTGAACATCATATCAATGACAACTATTGGATCTTTGTTTCAAAATATTTTTACTAAAGAATTTTCAATAACGACCTACAAAAGGGATTTGTTTTGATAACATCGAAATATATATATATGTGTGGAGTGTGTGAGAGTGAAAGGATCAGTTTGCGGAAGAGGAAAGATGCTCATCAGATTTTTTTTTTGTTTAAAATTACATAATCAATCCTTAGTCTCTCTTTTTTTGACATTTCATTGTCACATGAGACACACAAATTTCAATTTTTTTATTCAGGTTTTTTTTTTCTATTCAATAATCTAGGACAAGAAAAATAATAGTACAAAAAGCTACTTATTTCTTAGATGAAAAATGTTATTCGTCTAACTACTGAATGATGATCGTCTCTTGTCAACATACTCACAAGTAAACAAATAATGTTGTTATTTATGTGTAATAGTATTATCTTTTTCTCTTTTTAATTTGATCAAAAATAATATCCACTGTAATATGATATACAATCTTGAGTGCAGCATCTTTCTGTGACTGTTCTTTTATTCTAACGTTATTTTTTGTTGATGAGAAGACTACAGCATATTTTTTTCCATTTTTTCGTACACTATGTTTTGAATTCTTTTCTCAATCACATAGGTATTGATAACACGGAAAAAGTTACAAAAATTCTTACTCACACTCTCCCATTTTACAACAAAACACTAACAAATGTTAACGAAAAAAAAGAAGAATACTTGAATTTGATTTATGTTTCATTGAAATAAAAGAAGAATACCAGAGCAAGAGCAGACAAGTTTTTTTCCGTTTTCAATTCTCTTTTTTTTAAATTTGATACTGTATGTTGAATGTATGAATTAAATGGGAAGAATATGAATAGACACAAAATATTAGAAAGAAAAAAGTTTTTGAATTAAAATACAGAATAGTTCAATTGAAAGATTCATTAATTCGTTCAACCTTGTATCTTTCAAAACGGTCATCCAGCTTTTCTCCTATCGATCGTTAATGAAAATGATGTTTTGTTTTAGTGAACTATACAGTTTAAATGGTTAGTAAACACGGATTGTTTATCATCCATAGAATATGTTTGAGATTCAAATCATATATATAATTTAGTTTTTTAAATATACCAAAATTTTCAGAACTGAAAACAGATCAATTGACAAATATTTGAATGTAGTAAATAGTCGTGTGATTTTTTTGATTTTTCTTTTGAATTCTTGTATATATATCGTTATATATATATATGTATACACTTCTCTAACTTATTTCACTCGCATGAATAAACGAAATATTGTTATTTATTTTACATTATTATATTCTGACAAGTTTCATTGAAAAAAAAAATACATATTCGTCAAAAAAAACATAAAACTTTTTCTTTGGCTAGAGTACTAATTCTTAATATTGTTTTCAAATCAGTATTTCTCTTAAAATAAATCAAAATGTAATTTTTTAAAAATACTTACGCTTGATCAAACTAGAATTCTCATAAAAAATATCATTCTTTAAAAGAAAATTCGATCAGTATATTTTTTTGTGTTTATAAATCTTTGGACTATTTATTTTTGATAATACAGAAAAACAAACAACTTTGACGTTTGAATTAAACTAATCTTGTCTAATTAACATCCCAATAATTTGGAAATTCGAAAGAATACGACGACACAAATATACAATGTGTAAACGTTAACAAATTTTGTTTTTCTAAGATGATCTCGGATAAACCAAGAAAAATTTGTTTTCGCATCAAGATAATCATCTAACTTTTGATGTCTATAAAGCACAACTAGGCATGTAACGAATATAAATCAGTCATCTCAAAGATGAAATATTTTTCACATGAAGAAGCCCTGAACCCGACCGAATCTCAATGTGAACTATGAACGCGCTCTATCCGATCCTGATGTTGGATTTCATCTAGTTTTTAGAAAGTTACCAAGATTCGGGTGGCAATTTTTTGGCATTTTTCACCGAATCGTACCGAACCTTGGTATCTTTTTAAAAACTAGATGAAATCCAACATCAGGATCGAATAGAGCGCACAAAATTGTTCATATTTCACATTGAGATTCGGTCGGGTTCAGGGGTTCTTCATGTAAAAAATATTTCATCTTTGAAATGAATTATTTGGATCGTTACATGCCTAAACACAACGCGTGTCAATTGTTCAAACAAAATCAAACAGTTATTCCGTTTTGCAGAACGTCAAGATGTTGTTTACTGACTGATATACGTAAAACACACGACAGATCCTCTACATCATGAATTGATTAATTTTCTTCGTTTAAACAATCGCGATCTTTACCCTGATAAATTTCATCATGATGTATATGATAGGTTTATTTTTTAATAGAAGTACTTAATAATCAGTACTTTACTTTCTAAATACAAAAAAAAAAGGTTTTTTTCTCTTCAAAGAAGTCGGTCATTCACAAATTAACATTTGATTGAACAACGACTTTTTTTTCTTGATCCTCCCTCATTGTCACATTTAAACATGAAGTATCAAATCCAACGACGATTGTGAAAATTGACCGCAACACTGGAGGAGTAACGTAGCATTCAAATCTATAACTGGATTTGTTGAAATTGTAAAATCAGGAAATTCAGAAACCATAATTGCCCCAGGTAATAGCGTTTTCCGCATTGTTGCATTTTGCATCAATTCACTTGATTTATTTATAATGGACGATAAATTATCGAATTCAAGTTTAAGACCTGTTAATTTTTCTAATGGATCACGATTTTTAATATATTTGTCGAGCCAAGCATTAAAGGTTGTAGCAATATGTGAGATGAATATGTGGGACGAACTGATGTCATTTCTATTAATGTTATTGTTAGTAATTGTGAAGTCAAAGGTTGGGGCGATTGTTGACATTTAGTGATTTTTATTAATGGAGCAATTTCATGACGGATTTGTTTCGATCAAGAATTTGAAATAAAATTAGCAAGTTTTTTTTCTTCATCGGCATAAAATTATGGAAGCTTTTCAATTATTTTCGGATCATTATTTTCTTCTATTGTTTGAATAATGTTTTCGACCTTTTTGGTGGTGGTGACAATATTTTCTTATTGTCTTACTTTCATACATTCACAGGAAATTAAGCATCTACTAATATCGCTCAAAAAAGGACCTTTTTTTGTCACAGCGTCACAGCATGTAAAAGTTATCTGCTGCTCCTGAACTTGAATCGAATTTTCTGGTATAATGAGCCTGCATGTTCAACTACACAATGGTCTCACAAATTTGTTCTTGTTGGATATGATACAGTTACTAATGACATGGCGATGCAGGAGGCAAAAAGCTTTTGGGGTGAAGCATAGGGTATGAATGGTTATATTTGGATAAGTCGCAACAAGAATAATCAATCTAGTATCGCGAGTATGGCAAGTTATCCACTTGTTTAGAAGTGGATATCTCAGTATCTTTTCTTCTGCTCTATCTCCTTTTTGTTATAATGGCATTAACAACATAATGAAAATAAAAATAAAAATTGGATTCTCCTTAACTATTTTTCTTATCCACCTACTAAATACTAAGAACTCATGCATACCATAATGGAAATTAAGCTTATATACAGAGAATCGCACAAAATGTTAATACAATGGAAGACAAAAACCGAATATAAAATCATGATTTATCACAAAAATCGTCAAAATCACGGAAAAAAATTAGAGATTTATTCTGTGTAAGTTCACGATTATTATTTCGATTAGTTGCGATTAATCTCCGATTTTTTAGCGATTTTGAGAATTTTGTGCCGTTATCTTTCACTTCCCTTAGAATAATATGTGCAGAAAAGTCTGTTGGAGATCTAAGCAGTATCTGCTGTCTATTAATAAAATATGTCGACACCTACTATTTCGGAAAAAGAGAAGGAAAAGAATAATCATCAAATCGCGAGAAAAAACAACAGAGAATGACGCCTTTTTTTTCTTGCTTGCCATCTCCTTTTAGTAACTAGAAAAATGACGTATGCACTTACAAACAGAACAGAATTTTTTTCCTTAGTTTTTTCCGCAGGTGACATAGTTAGAAGAAAAAAAATCGACAGTGCCGCAAGCATTAAGAAAAGAAAAGAAAGACTGTTAGTCATTCGTTCATGTCAATGCATGGTTTATGTTCGAGGCATTGAAGAAAATGGCTACCGTTACCTCTTCAGACGACTCAAGTGACAAAAACTTAGGAAGATTTTCGCTTGTGTGGCTCGATGCTGAAGTAAACCGGTCACTTCTGTATCTTGATGTTCGAAAACAACTACAACTTATTACTCGTTGTATTAATACATTCAAATCAAAAGATCAATGCGAAGATTATCTTCGACAGGCGACCTATGATTGTCACTTTCTTATTGTAAATTCAGATCTGGGACGTCATATTGTACCTCGCATTCATGATCTTCCTCAAGTCAATTCTATATATATATATGATTTGAAGCTCAATGAAGATGAACCGCAATGGATCAACATATATGCTAAAGTAAACAAGAAATACCAAACGACCCTGTACCATATAATGGGTCCTCTTTAGTCCAAAAGCTATCTATACACTTTTGTAGAACAACTAGAGGCGCGTAGGATGGCAGAGTCAGTTGGGGTACTTCGAACCATTTGAAGACAAATTCGTCTTTCACAGCTAGTTTTCAGTTGTTTGTTGTCCAAAAAGCGAGCAGATTTATCTACCAAAACCCCCCTGACCAGGGCTGCAGGACGCACGCCGAAACTGACTGCCATAGAGTTCTTAACTCTGATGTGGCAGTCAGACGGAGTGAGGCCCATAAGAGATTTAACTAAACACATATTATTACATTACTGAACAGAATAAAATTATCTATCACATAACAAACTAAAGCGACATATTTGACAGGCCTCGTGCTGTTTAATTTGTTGAAATATAAGTTAACTAGTTAAATATTATATTTTTGCTTTCGTTACGAGCTAAACCCAAGGATCCCAACGACCTACTTTTGCACATTCAGCGTAAAAGTTTCCGAGTGATTTGCTTGAATATCATTTTCAATGACTGAAACAACTACGAAACACAATAGTTGTCTATGCATTAAATTCTATCGTCCTAATACTATAACAAATACAGATTCTTTCATTCTGTTTTATTCTAGTAAGTTAATTATTTCCTTTCTCTTTCCTTTTCTCTTTTCGTCAATAAAACATTATCAGAGTTTAAAGCTCTCTCAATCATGCAACACGCAATAGCTCTTTATTATCTTCCTTCTTCCACATTTCGACATTTGTTCTATATAAGCATATCTTTTAAAAGCTTATTTTATCTACTTTTCTACATGTGAATTGAGATGAACATGCATAATGGTGGTAAAATTGTTTAATAGATGAATGGATGAATATATAACCGCAACTGTTTCTATTACCTTCACTTCATTTCTCTTTGATCTTTACCACAACTACTACGTCGCACTTACACGTCAAACTACATTTTTCACTTGAATGAATAAATTCGGAGCATTTCAGTAGCCTACTATAGGAGTGATGTCTCCAAGCGGTGTTTCTGTAAGGTACATACGGTGGAAGAAGGACGCAAGTTTATCCGTACCCTCAATATAAGTGACGTGGAGAATATGGTCTTTTCATAATCGATCTGTACAATATCTAGGCGATTGGTTTTATCTTCAAAAACCTTTTTTAATACCATACTTCGACTCTGGCTCGGATAAGAGTTCCAAATGGTATAATACGCTTAGATGGAATGTGTGGATACTAGAAAGAGGCAAGTAATAAGGCTCACGCGAAGCTTTTATGGAAACACTTGTTCGAGTTGAGTAGTTTTGAAAAGGTTTTCCAGAGGCGTTCGGAAATAAGAAAGACTTTTTATTAATTTCAAGTACAGAATTCGATTGAGTGGATAAAGACTTGATTGTTTTGCAAACGAGATCAGTAGGAATTAAGAGTATTCATTTTTTAATCGATCGTTTTAACTTCCAACTATCTCAAATTTAGATTGTACTTTGTATGATAAATCCGAATACAAAGAGATGATATTTCACGAAAATTTAATGTAATTTTGAATACTATAATCTCTTTCGCGGTATTATATAAAATAAAAACTAAATTTCTAGTTACTGTAGTAATTGTAAAACTTTTTTGCTTTATTTTTCTATAGTAGTAACAGATGAATATATGTTCTTGATTATCTAAATAATTTAAAGAATAACTTGTAACTTGTATTGTGCAAATGGAATTTTGCTATTTTACTGTCTAAATAGTATACACTTATATTTATTGAAGCTATTAGCAAATCACTCAGTCAAGACATGTAGCTGATGTGCAGGGAGTCTGGCTAAAATAAACACAGACAGCAGCGACTCATTCACAAACTTTTGCATCGGGAATGATCGTTCTAGTCTACGTACTTTTTTTTTCTACATTCCTACTTCCTTTTATGTGTTTGAATATTCTGTCTATCGTATTCTTTTACTATGAACAGTATCACTCTTCGTCAATAAATAATACTCGCTAATATATATTTTAACAAAGCCAAGTCAGCTATTATACATTTTGGCACATGAAAGTCATCTACTTACCATAGAACATAAAAGGAATGATATTTTATGAAAATATAATGTATTTTCGATAATTTAGTGAAATTTGATTGAATTCCCATCTTTTAATTGTGTTTTTGAGAAATGAAAATCGATGTTTTGTTAGGTAACTCGATCCATCAAATCAGAAAAAACGACAAAAACTTTGTTCAATGTTTCGATTATCGACACCTTAGAGGAAAGTATGCACTTGTGCTTGAAAAAAACACAAATACGGATTCTTTCATTCTGT
>CAJNOQ010005297.1:0-15574 GCA_905250885.1 Didymodactylos carnosus | reverse complement strand
ATTCAAACTGCAGCAGAAATTTTCTTGTTCAAAAAGAGGGAAAGAGAATCTCTGGCAAAAAGGAAACATACCGAAACACAATATACCCATGACCCTTGAAAAAACCACATAATACTATAACTAGAAGCTCAATCGTGATAATTTTATCGTGGTTTTCAAAAACCACGATAATTTTCCTCGGAAATTATCAAGATGAATCAGTTATCTTCGGTAATCTTACTAGTTATTGCTATAGCAATAAATGAAAGAACATATATGTTCTTTCATATCAAGACAGAACACGGGAAAATTAATCTTCTCATTGATCGGGATAAAAATTTAATCGCAATACTTTTAGCTTCTTGTCGAGATGACCCTTTTATCACGAAAATACTCGATAAAAATCTATTGGAGTTTATCGCGATACTTTTGCTTTTGAAGATAAAAATCACACATACAACGATAGTACTTTTATCGCGATAAAGTCCGATAAATATTAATCGCGGTTTATTGACATACTGGTATTTACAACGCTAAATGACTTGTATACCGCGATAGTTTTGCCTACTGCGTTTTATCGAGAGACTACGATAAACTGCACTCACTTTTATATCGCGACAGAGTTGCTCATTATCGGCACATTTAGCATAATATCTCGATATATCGCAAGTTTTCAACAAAAATTCCCCTCATGAGTAGTATTACTCTAGCAACACATTAATGGTTTCTATCGAACGATGTATGAACCAGCTGTTGAATATATCTAGTTCTTTTCAGTCATACATTTGTTCGTCAGTAGGAAGTGTAAACTACTCAATTAGTGTGTGGACTGTCGAAAATATAAGAGAATTTCTCCGGTGAAATTCATTGGATGAAAGTTTTGGGATTAGACAAGGACTAGATGAGATTTCATTTCCTGTTTTCGTTTTTGTCGGCCCTGCTACAAGTACCGAGATATTCACAAAAGCAGCGCCATCTATAGTATAGAATGGTGAATATCTCGGTACTTGTAGCAGAGCCGATAAAAACGAAAACAGGAAATGAAATCTCATCTAGTCCTTGTCTAATCCCAAAACTTTCATCCAATGAATTTCACCGGAGAAATTCTCTTATATAGCAAATAATTATCAACAGTCTACATACTAATACTTCAAACTAGAGAGTTCAGGCTTGTTTTATTTTAAACTAGACACCTAACTACGTGGACTGACAGGCGTCGATTTTTCAATCAAGCCTTTACTGGTTTTCCAGGCAACCAACAACCTCCAAAACCTGAAAAATCCCTCCGGATTTTCTAAGGGATTTTCTAAAACTCCTCAGTTTGACAAAAAACTAAGGTCTAATTCAAAATCGACGCCGGCCAGTCCATGTAGTTTCTTTTCCTCTTTTAAACAAAAAAAGAATGAACTCTCTACGGCAAACCGCTATTAAAAATCTTGGGACGCACTTAGGTGTAACTCTTATATAGAGAACACGCTGTATTAAACGCTGTATGAAATACTTGATTTTAAGACTTCTAGGAAAATGCCTGTAACTTTTGATGCAAGGTCATACAGAGTTGTGCGAGGTCTTATTTTGATCAGAAACGTTTGCTCTACAAAGCTGTGTTTTCAGGAAAATTTTAATTGCATAAGTATTCAGGAAAAAACTATTATTTGAAGACCCAGTTTTTCGAGGCTCTTAGAAAACTTGCTAAAAATCCCCGAAAAACCAGTTTTATAACTAAAAGCAATACAGATTCTGGAAGCAGGCACTTCAGGCTATCTTTCATGTGCCTATCTCAAAACCGATATTTTGACCAAAAATCATTATTTCTGGGGGGGGCGGAGGGCCTTAAATAAGTGAACAGGGAAAAAGATGTTCGATAAAAACAAATACGTTAGTATTCTTTTTCTATATATCTCATTATTCAGTTTGATTTTATCGAGATGATACAATTACTTTGTTGACACTAATGTAGAGGTTTAGAGGAAGTCTCGATCATATATGCGATACATATATATGAGGCGATCTTAGAATCAGTTTAGTGCGGATGTCGAAACATCTAGATAGAAACTTGAAACTGATATATGGAAGTAGTACCAAATGCAGTCAACTAAAAAAATAACATTCACTGCATGTTTCGTAGTATTCCTTTCCGTATTTTCCTTTAGGTTAAGTTATTCTGTAGAAAACGATCACGTTTTGAAAATTAAGCAAACAATTATGTTTCCATACCACATTCTTACCTACCCAAGAACAGAAAAAGCATCGAGTATCGCAGAATGCATCTTGGTGGTCAATTTACTGGTCGACGCATATAGATGCAGATGAATGTTTCCTTCGATGCAACTAGATAGTATTGACCATGAACTGACATTTTCATCGAGAAAAGCTCAGTGCATTCAAAGATATTGGGCAATACATCGACCGATGCAGGTAACTCGATGCTCTAGCTGTAATATCTAGATAAAACAGTAAAAAATATCGACCGATACTCCAGCTAAAGCACCTAGATATTCCAGTGGAGTACTTTTGCTTGGGTATATTCAAGCAAAACCTATTCTTTGTTTTATTTGATCCCATGTCAACTGAGTTAACGTCACATCAATTAAGACAAATAATTTGTAAAATTTGATTTCATTCAACTTGTATTCTGTTGTAGTAAGACCGTCTAAGCTGTAACGGTAGTTGAATGTCAGTAAGTCATGTCGATGAGGATTTGGCTCACTGGTCGTATGATCACCATTTTGAATCATTTTGTATCGACCGACGTCTATAGGTGGTCGAGTGATATTTTGCAATTTCTTCATAACACGATTGTACATATCTAAAAGAGGAAGGGAAGAACTGATGTGTTAACTACGAGAGACGGGTCTCACCATCATCCTCTCCACCCCATCCTTGATAGACTGTTGCAAAACCATTAACATCGATAAAATCTTTTCGTCGAAATGCCGTCACACCGCCAAACAGTCCTGGCCACAATAATTGATAATCGAATTTATCCACAGCTACAGACAGATGTCGAGGTTTATTTTCACACGTGTACCAGTTTCTGTCATCTTCTGGTAGAAGATCAACGTCATGAAAGATGAAACAAGTGTAATTGTACAATTTAATTGACTCCAAATAACCAATATTTGACAAAAGTGCACGATTAAATAAATTATTATCTAAAAGTATGAGAGATAGAACAATTTGAATATCAAAATCCTCTCACGTACCATGTTGATTAACGACGAAAATGGTATAATCCAAAAGCTGTCGTTGTAAAAATGGATGAAGATTGTTTAAGAGGAGCTTCAAATGTTTTTCACGATTACGATAGCTGATAATAATTGCCAAACGACTATTAGCTTGACACTTCTTAGGCCACCAGTGTCCCGACAATATATTCTTGGAAAAACTAGCTGACTCCATTTGATAATAATCCAATATTTCATGTCTTATCGTAACAACTTGAGGTAATTTTGTAGACTCATTTTGATCACAAAATGGCATTGTAAAGTAGGTATTATCTGGTGCTACGTAGTTTTTTGAGAAGTTGCTTTTTGGTGAATGTCTGAAGATCGATATGTCCACACTGAAACGAACGAATCCGTAAAGATCAGAAGAAAGATGCTATTGCTAACGTACAAATTTCCTTCATACGTAATAGAAATCAATGTTGATTAAACTATAATTTTAGATAAATCTGTTAGTCAGTCTCATCCTTCTGAACATGGTAGTTCTTTCTAACGCTGTAGGGACGGTCGTCGTCAAATCTTTTTCAAATCGGCAAAACTACACCAGCTAGCCATCTGTTTTCATACCATTGGCAAGCTCTGAAAAAATGAAATGTTGCTTGCTCTATTCCATTCGCACTTACGATTCATTATATTGCATGTTGTTCCATGTCATCGTTAGAAATCTGTTTTGATTTCGCAATTCTGTTATATACAAGGTTTGAAAAACGATAATAATGCAGAGACATGAAAGTTTGAAATCGTAGTTTCTAAACATAATTTGCTTGATTTATTTGGTAACTAAAAAGTCTGTTAGGAATAATTACGATAAATGATGTCTAAAAGCGACCGAGAAAGAAAATAATGGGGATCGAAATCATCTACAATTCTTCGTAAAATAATGCCGTACGTCTGTTCTCATCTCCTCCCATTCCTTATAAGCATTTCCACATTTTATCAACTTTACGCGATTTAATCATTAAAGAAATTCCAATCATATTTTCCACTATAGAGATAGAAATAAGATAATAATACAATAGGTGTAACTTTAGTTCGTAGATCGAACATAATATCCTAAATCTTTGTAAGAAACAATTTATATTCTCTTTCATCTGCTGAGTGAAACTGGCAAGATGAAACTGTTTAGATACAAGACAATACGAAAACGTTCGTCATTCGAAGTCGTTGCTTAGAAAACTTCTCATCAAGGCATACAAATTAACTTTTTTAATCACATATCACTTACGTACTTTAGCGGTATATTTTATCTTTTACTTTTTTTGCTTTTATGCGAATAATAGCAACTTCGATACATCCTAGCACAATCATCATGCATGAGTAGTTTCCATGTGAAAGATACACAAAATATCTAGCGTGTTAGAACGTCAAAGAAAGAAGGGAGATTAAGTATACCTCGCTTATATTTTTCACAAAATAGTATTAGTTTTCAACTGTTTAAGGTGGTTATGTTAAATAAGTATGATTGTTCTGATGTCGCTAGATCTATGATTGTAATGATGTGAGTCGGCTTTAGCCATGCACCGATATTTGCCGGTATCTTTTATCGTTTTTCTTAATCAGATTGATTACAAACTGTAATACATTAAAGAATTTCGAGCAAACAAGCACTGGTTTTTATTCCGCTTATTTATACGTGATTAGATAGAGTGCGTGGAGATGAGTAATAAAAGATTGGTTTTAGTCTTTTGGAAGGTTTTTTAAGAAAACAAATTAAAAAATACTAAAATGCCTAAATTTCTGAGAAAACGCTAAAGTTTTAAGAAAAATAAAATTTTCGTCTTTTTCACTCTTTTAAGAGTTAAAAATTATTTTTCTCACATTTAACACAAAAAAACTGAAGAACGCTGTCTGATCGAGTTTGATTCGAGATGTCCATCTGATTTGATAGACTCGAATGGACCCGTTAAAAAGACCATATGCATTTTGCGTAGTTACCTAGTTTTTTCAACTGTAAGAGACAACGTTTTTCTTTAGTTGATTCTATGCCCCAAAGCTTGGAGCACAAAAAGGAAAAGATGGTTTGCGAATAGATGAATTCATGAATATAAAATATTTATCTTCTCTAATGTCACATGATTTATCAACTGATCACGTTCGAATGGATGATACAATGTGTATGTAAAAACCGTCTAATTGTTCCATAGTAAAAATATCGATGTTCATTTTGAATATATCTCACATTATGGATCAGCTACGGTAGTCTTGTTTCGTTCATTGGAATGCCATTCACTTGTTGAAAGATAAAATAATAGTTGACATAATCATTTTCTCATACAGCTGCGCGAACAAGATATTCAAACTTCTCATAAGCATACGAATCAACCTCAACGTTGACAAATCAATAGTACTATCTCACTAGTACTTTACTCGACTGTCGTATATTGGTCGTACTCCTTTCAGATAAAACAAAACTAGAATTACATAGAAAAATACCAACACACTGCATACATGTTTGTATGAATAATGAAATAGCATGAAGAATGAGATAGACAGAGGAACAACGAAAAGAAAAATGATAAAATATCAAAATAATATAAAAATGTATATTAGATAGAGATACAAATTATTTAAATATTAATATGAAATACTAGTGAATGCTTGAGTATTAACGTTAGTCCATGCCTTCCAAAAATTCTGAGAGAGAAAGAGATTGTGAGTTTGGTAGATAAACATTTATTATTTACTTCCGTAGATAGCTTCACAAGAACCTCATTACAAAATTACAAACAATTTACAGTTCATATACAGCAGTTCATATTCAGAAAATCTTAAGGTGACCCGAAGCATCATATTCCCAATAAGAAGTGTAAAGTCTATTTTATGAGAGCTATCTGCGCATCACAAATAGTCATCGGCGACAAAATCGATGTATAATTTGAAAGACGACTCTGTTAAAGACTAGAGCGACAATCAAGAACTAATCGTTGTAAAAAGAAGTACTGATCCTTCCAGTAAATTCCCAAATATCTCCATAGTTCCAGCTTAACCGGCAGCTGCTCATTCACAATGTCTGTTTTTGCTACAGACGTATTTCGCCTGAGTTTGTTAACAATTTAAAAGCTATCATCTAATGTAACGTACGACAGAGAATATTAGTCCTTATCAATTAAAAAGTTAATGCTGGAGTGGCATGCGGTATTGACCATGCCAAATCTCGTGACTATGTTTGTATTTTTTGAAAAAACTTCATAAGCCTAGTGAAGGTCTGTATTAAGTGAAATAATCTATTTTTTTGCTACTTTCGTAGAAAATTAAAAAATTCATAATTTAATGAAAATTTATCCTAATTACTTCAAAACATCCAGATATACCCTACTTTGCATGCATTACACCATGGAATCCGATAAATAGAACATAACCGAATTTCTTAAAAGATTTTCTAATGATCTCTAGAACTAGATAAGTTTTTCCCTAGTCGTAAGTGTAGAATCAGGTTAAACGAATATTAATAATAAATTTAATAGAACAATATTAATAAAACGAAAAATATTACGATATCTACTCTTTTAAAAAAAGGGTTTAAGTGAGAGCATCGTACATGTCTTTTTTTCCAGTTCTTGGAACAATACCCCGTTCTCCCGCTTTAATGAAAAATATGTCAGATAGTGACAAGTTGTCACATTTCAGAGTTATTAACGATGAAGTTGCTTAATTGTTTTAGAAATAGCTTTTACTGGCTTTGACCGTCACTATTGTTAACTGAGAAACCTAACTTGTAGAACGTGTCTTCGTACGGCAAGAAGTTTGGCGTAAAAAAATGTTTACATCTTCTCAATATCTTGTTAAATATTGAATATTTATATTTATTTAAAGTTTCTCTGATGTCTTGTATTTCGACATTACGTTTGTAGCATACGAAACAATTTGAGGGTTCGGCGTGAAACCCAATTCTTGAACTCTAAAAAGGTTTCTCCTGAATCCTTCTTTTCTCTAGAGAGGTGTTTTCTTCGTTTTCATATTTTTTTAATTGCTGTTAAAGATGTCTTGTTTATACAGTACAGTACTTATTTGTTCTTTCCTTCTTTTTTCAACCTAGCGTCAAAAAAAAATCTAGTATCGCCCGATTCATCTAGATTATTAGATTTTTACTCGATTGCAACTACTGTGTAACGACAGTAAAAATCTAGTAATTGGGCGATTACTAGATTTTTTCTAGTTGCAACTATTGATTTATCGCCCGAGAATCGATCGATTTAACTATTACTAGACGCACCTGCAGGCGCATCTAGTTAAAAGTCCCTTTTCCAACTAGTAATCTAGATGACAACTAGTCGTGTATCGCCCGATTACAGGCGAAATGTATCTAGATTTTTCCCATAGGTGATATTTACTTGGGCACATATATCTATAAAATTATTTGTTTCTTCTTATTTGTTATGGCTTGTTTTTTCCTTTTCGCATTTCCATGATGTATCCCTATTTGGAATATCGAAGTTTCATTAAATATACTTTCATTCGTTAAACTTTTTTCATGCAAAAATTCATTAAAACTTTTAATGCAATTTCCAGTGTGTTTGGTGATCCTGGATTTTCATTAAAAATTTTAATGGAATTCTTGTGCCATCCAAAATTTTCTATGAAACTCCAGGTCACAGTCACATTGCAGGAGAGATTTTAATGAAAGTTCGGTGAATAGGATATAAGTTAAAGACCCAAAAATAAGTGTATTTAAGCAGATAAAACGAGTAAAACAGGTATCTTTTGCTAACCGACGTATATATATATGTATTAGATAAAATTTTTGTGCAATCAAAAAATTTTAATGAAACTTTGAATTGATGTTATTTGTGAATAAAGATCCCTGTCTAAGTCTTTTTAACCTTTTTTCTACGTTAAACATTTTTTCTCGAACAAAAAAGAACCAGTCCGAGGGCTATTACTCCCAGATCTCGGAAGCTAAATATTTTGAAGGTATGTGAATGTTACGGGCGGCTTGAGCTCGTGGACATTACGTAGTGCACCAAAACGAACTAAAAATATTCTTAAAATAGAGTTAGAGATCAAAAATACTTAATTTCCACGGTTTTCCCTATGATAGAAATACTCAGCGGAATGTGTCGCAGCCTCAATGGAAAAAATGTGTAGCGGTGTCGTAGATGATTATGTCGCAATTTGCGGCACATGTAACACATTGTGTAGTGTAACCTATTGATCTGTTCTTATTTCATCCCGCGTAGTCAGTCAAAGTCATTCCAGAAAAGCGCAGGAAACTCTGTTTACGAAAAATTTTACGCATTTAGTGAGTTTCGAATAATAACACGCAAGAAGCTGCGAATATGTAAAAACAGAAAATTCAATTTAAGTCGATATCATCAATGCATTTGCTTCATACCTTCAATCATCCCATCTTCCTTCATCGAACAAAATTGTGGCAGATGAATTTTCTACACGGCTTATTCTCACACGTCCGTTTGTACTTTTATGTGCTAGAAACATTTTAATGAAATCTGAAAAACTCTCTTTTTTTATTCGAAACAGAACTCATTCTTGTTTCTCCAAAGACAATGTCAAACTATCGTAGATTGACAGCGTATAGGATATTTCTCTGACTGAGTATTCAGAAAATTAGACCTAGAAGAACTTGATCCTTAGCGAGTTTTGACGGAAGCAGCAAGAAGAACTCTTTAGAATCTTTAATCCCTGAATCCCACTTTTTTCACATATTTTCTCCAATAAGAATAAAAAGAGTTATGATGATTCATACAAAAGTATTCATCATGTTTCCTGGCGAATGATTTCTTGATCTTTAATCATATCACAGATAGTGCTTTTTTGACTTGATAATTCAAAGTTATAATCGATGTTCAAAATTCTCTAAAAACCGTTCGACGCTCGACAAGCGATTATATAGGTAATAGAAAGAATGAGACATTTAGTGTTTTTGTGAGAAATGTAGAACTCGGATCACGCTTGATCGATAAATAGTGGACTATCAAACGTAGTAATCATTTAATGGATTGGATTCAGATTTGCGTGTAGTCATTAACAAATAGATATATAATTCTCTGAGATTAAAAATGTAAAATTCAGGCTTTTATCTGCTTGACTGGTGCATTACCGTCTAACTGTAATAATATTATTATTTTTGCGTCTGACTCATGCAAAAGAAGGGGAAAAAACCAAGACAAAAGGAGGCAAAAAGAAGAAAAAAAAAATGCGAGACACAGAACGAGTAACCTCAATCATTTTCCTTTTTTTCGAAAAAAAAGGATGTAGAAGCTGGTTAGAATCAATATCATATAAACAGATTCAGAAAGAAAATTATATTCTTCAAGAAAAAAATTGTATATTTCCAAGCCAGTTTGAGATTTGAAATTCGGTACGTTTATACTGTAGTGTCTAATTTAAGATGAAAAAGAGAAAAAGGATATATTATACTATTTAACGAGTCACGTCTTTCTTTAGTCTACAAATCATTCGAGTCGATGTCTAGAATATGCCCCTGTTTCTATATCATAGCTTTTAAACAAAAAAGTAATTATTGACTTGCTCTAGAAATATGTGTAGTACTGTCAATTATCTGATTTGCAAGCACTTCAGAAATATCCGATCAAGAGGATTTTCGAATAGTTCAGTATATATGTTATGAAAAACAGAAACTTTGAAAGTATATTGAAACAAAAACTGTTATTTTGATAAAATTCACATAAATTCAAAATAAAATAAAGTTGAGATGCCAAATATAATTTAAATAACGCACGACTATAAGCATTTGCATTTGCTCAGTTGGAAATTTCCAAGGTAATAATTTCTTCATTCATATGGAATAGTGTTGAGTAACAAACGAAAATAACATACTTTTACCATTTTTTTTCTTTCTTCGTACACAGTTAACGATAGTAGAAAAAG
Organism: Didymodactylos carnosus; assembly: GCA_905250885.1. NCBI lineage: Eukaryota > Metazoa > Rotifera > Eurotatoria > Philodinida > Philodinidae > Didymodactylos > Didymodactylos carnosus. Next base: position 5,519 of record CAJNOQ010005297.1, on the reverse strand, counting down.
CAGTAGAAAAATAAAAAATAAAAATTTCTATATTCACCATCAACGACTGTTTATCGTCCTTCTCCATCTTTTTTCTTCCTTCTCGCTTTTATAAATAAAAGTTCTAAAGTAAGATAATAGCAAAATTTAAAAACCGTATATAAGTTTTTTAACGTAAACTATTTACTTTAGGAGAGTATTCTTTCAGTTCTCTAACATGTTTCTCGATTGTATATAGTCATTAGAGGCATTAACAATCACTCACTCATTTGTTGTAGGATTTAGAGACTATGCACATATCATTTAATCATTTTCCCACACTGTATCCTTTCATGCTGCTTATCCTAATTTCATCCATTTTCGTCAATACTGACTACGTAATACGATGAAAACCGTTAATGTGAAAGTATCATTTCAGATATGGCCAACAATTTTAATCCTCAAAGTTTCTATGCACCAATGACATCTGACGCACGAGGAACTCATAACTCAACTTCCTCGTCTAGTACTTTGCCCTCAACTTCCTCGTCTATTACTTTGCCCTCAATTCCCAGTCCTCAGTCTCAATCTGAGTCTGCTCGGAATACCGCAACTTCATTCCAATCTAAAATACAAAATGCACAACAATCCTACAAGACGTTACCGAAATCCGAACCCATATCAAATAATAAACCGTCAGACACTTTGCCAGAAACCGGAGAAATCATATTTCTTCGGCTTGATCCGTATCTTGAAGGCGAAGAACGCGAAAAGTATAAATACCTCGCCGCTCCATCACTGTGGAAGTTTTATCACAACGCAAATGACTGTGAAAATCTTTTACGAAGCGAATGTCGAGGAAAACATGTTTTTTTAATATCGTCTGGTCAACTCAGTCAACAACTTGTGCCGACTGTTCATGATCTACCACAGCTTACTGCTGTTTACATCCATTGTGGTGACGTTGAACTGAATAAAAAATGGAGTTGTAATTTCAAAAAAGTGAAACTTGTTTGCTGGGATGATGACAAAGAGTTATTTCCTCAACTGTTCAACGATGTTATGCAAATGTACGTTGAAATTGGAGACAATTATATGCGAGAAAAAAAGCGGGACGACGCACGCGAAACTTATATTGTGGCAATGGAGAAATATGGCGAATTGTTCCCAGAAAATCCAAAATATGAAGCGTTTCTTAAGAAGTTGCAGGAAAAAATGGATGCTAAATAATGTAAGAATAGATGATGCTTTAGTAATATATTATGGACTTATTCTTAGTCAGCATCTTTCACATTCTGTAATCATATAGTCAGAAGTAGCATTCATCTGGGATTTCAGACCCTTGACTAAAAGTGTTTTTATATCGTGATTGCATATGGGTCTACTAACGGAGCAATATCGTTTCGATTATCTCAACAATGATCGTTTTAATGCTTTCTCTTCCCTCCTACTCACATCTTATTCAAAACTTTCTTTCAGTTGTTTTCTCATCATATTGTTTTCTTTTTTTTTCTTTCATCGACTTATATATTTCATATCGATTTTGCATACGCTCGTTTTAGTTTCAGCAACTATTCCCAGCTTCGTATTTTTGTGTATTGTCGGTGTGTTCATCATCTTTAATTATGTTCAATCAATCAAGACTTTTTCATATAAAAATCTCTTCATAGCACGATTTCTAAGACAAGAAAGAGTGTTTTTATTGAAATAATGTATGTGGATTTCTTTTCACGAATATAAACTAAAAGTTATGCTTTTCGATTAAACAAGCGGTTATTCATCAGATCGTCAAGGGTGTTGGTGGAACTAGTTTATCGGAATGTATTGAATTAGACCATGTGTAAGCTGTTTCTGGTTACCAAATCACTTTTTTTTCTGAAGAAAACTTTCATCTGAAAACTTTCAAATCTGTATAGTTGCAAAGTGAAATTAAGAAATAGTCATCAATGCACTTAAAATCCATAGTCCAATCTCTACCACATTTGTTACTGGTTCACAGAAACAAATAAAAAGCTTATCCCAAATTCCTGTGACTGTTGCCACGTAAAACCTCTATGTTAGCACAAAAAATCGAAAGTGCGTAGATGATTACATTATTTTCACTTATAAACGCCTGCGTTTCAAGGCAAGATGAATATTGAAATAAAATAATTAGCGTTTTTCTATATCAAAAACAGTTTACACGTCTTATTTGTTTCAGTCATTTCGATTCTCCAGCAATTCCGATAAAGTCATTTTCTGAACGTTTTTTTTATGGCTGGCGACTTGATGATATGATGAGAGAGTATTCATATGAAGGGAGAAGAAAAGTGCCGAATGTGAAACGTCAATTTGTTCAAATTGCTCTATGTCATTTTTTATTTAATTTTTCAGGCATACTTTGATATTGTATACCGTATCTAAGACGTATTCCATTAACCGCTTATTGGAAAAACAGTAGCTAAACATCGTTGTGAATAACTCTTTACAGCTCAATCGATTTTCTTAATTTTTATTTTATTTGATATCGTATAATCACAATCAGGGTTTGCGATTGTTTTTAATCAGGGTGGAAGATTTTCTCGACGGACAGTTTTTTTTCTAAACAAGTGAAACATTTCGTCATTGAAAAGAATTTTTGTTACTCCGCTATAAAATTTATTTTTTCAACGAAAACAATAGTTAATTTTCATCCGAGTCAGCTTACAGAAATAACGATATATTTTGTTCTTTGGCTCGCCCTGGATAAGAAATAAAATCTTTTATAACAAAATTAAAACTGACGAAACGCCACAGATAAGAGTTTTCAGTCTACCGTGATTGAAACGGTAGCATTCATCTTACTGTCGATATTGAAAATTTCCATCTTAAGTTGTCCTTCTATTTTGAAGGTCTACCACTTATTTTGACGGACAATGAGAGTTTAAAAGACTGTCTGCCACTATTTTGACAGGTAGTTTGTAGCTGTTAATAATGGCTGTCGGTCTTTACAGTTTATCGAATCAAATACTTGCAAAGTAAGCGCAACATGTGTTGTGCTCACGAAAAGGTTGGACAAATTCTAGGCAGAACAAAAGTTCCAAAAATCTGGCGGACAGTGTCAAAATATAGGGTGGGGAGGTCCCCCACTTCTCCACCCTAATCGCAAACTCTGATCATAATCAACTCTAATACATAACCATCCTTTTCGAAATGTTTATTACATGAAAAGATTTAATTCTTTTTATTTCAGATAAAATGTCAGTACCCTAGTGAAAAAGCTTCCTCATTGATAAACTTTATTTATTTGGAAGAAATGTTGAAAATATCTGTAAAAATTATGAGAAGAAGTAGGCGAACCCATTACATCTTAACATAAATTGGCTGAGAACAGAGGACAGTCTAGAATACATGTATAGAAACGATACACGGCGACAATATAAAAGAGAGAAAGTAATGATAACAACAAGATTAATAATAATAAAAACAAAACAAAAAAACAGAGAATAACTGATGGACAAAGGGGAGAATAGGATATCGTGAAATTAGAATCTTTGTGTATTGCGAATAAATGTAGTTACGATATTATATAGTTTATTCATTTCTGTAACGTTTAAAGATGGTGCAGGTTTTAAAAAGAGTATGTGTTCGAGTGTAACGGTATCGTTTACTAGAGTATTCAAGTCATTTTATACTTATGTCTTGGCTGGTGGCTTTACTAACGTCAATCGCATTTTTCAACTTCATTAGTGGCTACCGTAAAAAGATCTAATGTAGTAGTTGAGAGATTGAGCTTATCAAATGGAATATCTTTGTCATACTCGGCCGTAGTACATATGGAGGCAAAATATTGATTAAGAACATATGCTTTCATTTTGTCGTCGAACCATTCCTGATTATTTTGATCTCTTAATTTAGAAATTTTCGAAGAGCGAGACTGTCGAAATACTGTTTTGACTAAATTCCACCATGATATTTTTGACGCATTATTCTGACGTATTTTTTCTAGATAATTTTCTTCCTCAACTTCACATATTTTTTCAAATGCGATAGCTACCTTTAAATACTTCGCTTTGGAAGATGCTAAGGAATTAGTTTGTTTTTGCCTTCTATATAAACGTTTTTTCTGTCGAGAAAGTTGTCTTAACTTTTGGGTAAATCATGGCTGATCTAATGAACATATACGAACTATTTTTGAAGGAACACATTTATCTACTGCATTCATTACACAATTTTCTAATACTATTACTTTTTCATTCACACGAGTTGAAATTGTAGAAGAGAATTGCAACAGTATCAAGCAGTTTTACTAATTCATGACGAAAATAGTTCTAGTCAGTAGCAGAGTAGTTATAAATTTTACGTGTCAATGACGGCGATCGAGTCGTATCAGTTGCAAGCACAACTCTGGCAATCTTATGGTCACGATTTTCGCACGAAACGTCCTCAACTTCTACGTTTTTTATGAAGGTAGTAGAACTAGTGAGTACCGAGTCAAGCACTGTTTTTATTATGCCATCCTTGCTAACTCTCGTAAGTTCTTTGACTAATTGTTTGAAATTGAAAGTCTCAGAAAAACCACAAAACTTTTTGTCAGCTGCTGTTTCTGGATGCGAATTGCACCAGAGATCACTATGTGCATTGAAGTCCTCTACCAAAATTACACCATCAAAAGATCCCATTTCGATTACATCACAAATAGTATCGCACAAAAATTCTATATATTCTTCAGTTTCTGCATTTGAAAGATCCGGTGATCGATAATTCACTGTAAAGAAAATCTTTCCTATTTTAGGAAGTGAAATTTCGACATACATAATTTCAAAACTAATGCCTTCAATAGCAGAAATTCTTTTGACTTTCAAATGATCTTTGTGATACAAGAGACATCCACCACCTTCGCGGTCGCGGTCTAAGCGATGTAACGTATAGCCACGCATTGTAATGTCTTTAGCTGTTATCGACGAGCTGCCTCCTTTTTTTTGCAACAATGAAAAAGAACTTTATCAATGTGCTGTGTACCACATCATTTCTTTTTTACGAAAACAAATATTACCGATAACCGGCAGCGATTAATTTTCGCTGGTAATCGACTCGAAGACGGTTTTAAACTGAGCGACTACAACATCTAGAAGGAGAGCACACTCCACCTCGAGGTGGAGTGTGGAGGAGGTACCTTCTACTTTGATTCTGAGCGACGCCCACCATTCAAATCTTTCAAGATCTCGTCACTTATTGCACGATCGTATAAGACCTTGTCACGAGCAGAGTGTCCAAATCTCCTGATCTGACCACCCTAGAGATCAAATCTTATATAAGATTCCTATAGGAATCTTACAGAGTATCTGCAAGAATCTTATAAGAATCTTATAAGGCAGTCGATGGAAATGCGTAATTTATGTATAAGAATCTTATATAAGAAACTGATAAGATTTCTATAAGATTCTTATCAGAATCTTATAGTACGATGTGGTCAGATATAGTACGATTTCATCACGTTCTTTAGTGGTCAGTACTCTATATTCATTCTATTTTCATACTATAATCAATCTACTGTTTCATTCGTGAATAAAATAATTTTCTTTCCGTTTATTTAATTTTTC
>CAJNOQ010005296.1:0-15577 GCA_905250885.1 Didymodactylos carnosus | reverse complement strand
TGAAAACAAAATCTTTGACACACGGACACCTACTTTTTGACCCTTGATGTTACAATAACTCGCGAAAAACTCAATATTATGAGCTCAAATTTTTACTGAAAACTATCAATGGTCAGATACATATTCAATAAAAATTTCAGTAAGATTGAGTGTTCTGGGAAAAAAAATTTTTAGAGGGATATTAGAGGGACCGTATTAATAGCTTTTTTTTGTATTTCTCAATTACGGTTTGCCATATAACTGACATTTGATCTCAGAATAAAAGTGAGAGTGGTTAAATGGTTTATAGCTTGCCTGTGAGGTTTACCGTAAGGTAACGCTAGCCACACGCGAAGAAAACATTCACGCATGGACTTGCAGAGAATGTATGTCCGTATATATTATCGCTAGGATCAGTTCGTTATTAGAGCCAATCTAATATTCTGCGAATGAGGCGGAATGGCTGAACCCCAATCTTCCGTGCGTATACGTCTATAGGAAGCATGTTTCTTCAAACTGTTAGAAAAAAATAGATTGCTCCACGTGCTTATCCACATGATATAAACGTATACATATACACTCGCCACGTGTATGATTGACGATACGAACGTTTTTTCCTCATTTTAAACGAGACGTAAAACAGAGTCTGTTATATAAGGTACTTTTTTACACTAGAAAATTAGAGCTGAATTTACTGTGTACATCCTCTGAATTTACTACCTTACTCGCTATTTATACTGATTTTTTCTTTTCAGATAAAGATTATAACAAGATTAAAGCATTGTCTGCTCGCATTAAAATTTCATTGCACTATAATCTCGAAGAAAAGTCCGAGTAAAACATAGTGCAATCGTAGATAACAAACGGTGACTGGAAAAATGTGGAACTAGTACGTACCGGTGCAACATAGCATGCCGTCCGCACTAGTGGTGCCGGACGTTTTTCAGCACTATACTGGGAATTTTCTGTAGGAGACTCAATCATGTTTCTCATAAGAATCCTACAAGAATTTTATAAGAATCGTATAACAATCTGATAAGAATAACGTACGAGTTTTGCTGACTCTTACCAATTTCTTATGAATTCTTGTGAGATTCTTATACGATTTCACAAACTTTTTTTGTCTAGGGAACGAACTCCAGTGCTAAGCTTTTCTCGTCGCTCATACAGCCATTTATTCTAGGAAGCAATAAATGGCTTAGTCATTTATTCGAGAAAAAAAGCCGTTTATGCTAGAAATTCCCTCCTCGGACACATTTTTTCTTTGCACGATAGGAGCCATTTATTCTAGGAAGTGTATAAATGGCTCAGCCATTTAAAAGCCATTTATTCAACCGTGTTTAACTCTAACTTGAAACATGATTTGATATTATCTACCATTTCCAGCAAGTAATGATTTAGAATAATTTTCAGTACTAGAATATGATCAGGTGATAAATATATACCGGGACCGTAAGCAGTGCCATTAGTTACAGCCACACCTCCACTACCACCTGCCATCAAAACATTACGTAATATCGATAAAGCATTTGAAGTTGATGTGCCACGGTAACCTACAGGCCATGAATCTATACCAGTATCTAACCATGCAGCGTTTTCAAGTACTTTAATAGCTTTTCTATACCATCCACAGGGTCGTTTGTAATATTCAGGACCATGTTGGTAACTTATACCCGCATCATTTATGTTCGTGAAATCATAATCATAAGATGGATCTAAAACTGTTGTATCTAATGCAATATGCTTAGTAAATCTAATATTACGAACTGTAAAATCTGAAACATGTGGTATGTTTGCAGCAATTGAACTTTGAGTATATTCATAAAATTTAACATCATTGTCATTTTCCCATTGATTGACTTCATTTTGAATATTCCAATAGCTCAGACAAAGACTTTCAGGACACATATATTTGGGCGATTCATTGATTATTAATAAGGGACGATTTTCTACTTTATTTTCAAATTTAATATGTTCACCATTAAATTCAAGAACTGATGTTACCCGATTATGATTTTCTTATATTGTTCCTCTTTCAGGTGTGAGATTTCATGTTTCCATGAAGTACTTGATAGTGGTCTAGTTACTAGAGCTTTTGCCGAATTCGATTCTGATTCTTGTGCTATTTGACATTCAATGATACGATCAGTGTAACATGTTACGGTACGGCTTATATACATATCAGTCTCCTTACAACGATGCCATTTAATAGTTTTCTTGGAAATAGAAACCGTAGGAGTAATAGATGATGATTTATTTTCCTTTGCTTTTATACAATTATAACAGTACAAAGCTGAACATTCTTGATCAGGACATAGTCTATGTTCTTGTGGTATTGAATTACAAATTAAACATTTGACCGCCGATTCCTTTCCAAATTTTCTGATAATAGTTAATTTCCAATATGCTGTTAATTTTACCTGTTTGTTACATACTGGACAATCACCATCTGCATCCTTATAAAGACATGCTCTGCAAAATACTTGTCTACAGTGGGGGCATTCCAAATTATCGTCGTTTATCAATGATAAACAAATAATACATTCAAGTTTATCTATCGGTGATAATGAGGAAGTTGAAACTTTATTAATTAGCGAAGCAGAACTAAAAAATGTCTGAGTTGCTTGAAATAAATTATGATTATCATCTAAAATTTGATTGTAATGATCCTTTATTTGATTCAATTAAAATCCATAGCTTTAGGTTGAAACATTAGACAAACAGCACTATTATCAAATTCAGCCGAATATTGATATTGTTTCAGATCAACTTTATTGTATTTTACTATTGAGCTCTGTTTGCAAAGTTCATTGATCTTTGCTTTGTTGTCAATGACTGAAGATGATATATTTCCATCTATAATAGTGTCAGATTAAACATTGAATCTTAATTGAATAATAGAATCTCGATCAATTTTTAATTGTGACATATGTTTATATGCATTTTCATTCAATGAATAATGTTTACCATTAACCATTACACCTTGAGCCCATTGACCATCTGAACACTGAATTTTACTAAATTGACACATTATTAAACGATCATAGGGTAATGCTACTAACAATGGATAATCATATACTTGTAATAATTTTGATGAAGATTTCGCAATTAAATTAACATTTAATGTACCAACATTAGCTCGAGCAAATATCTTTTCTAGTATTGTTACACAAGTACCGAATTCAATTTTTGAGCTAGGATACATTATTAGTTTGTTGAATTTTGGCAATAATTTGGCATAATTCATTGTGTCTTCATGAATAAATTAGTTGCGAAGTAGGAATTATTCCCATTTTAACTTCAATTATTGGCCAATATGCATAATTTACATCGTCATTGTTACTACAAGAAGTTGTAGCAGAATCATTACCTTTTGATTGGTTTATACTGATTACAACTAAGTGATGCATAATTAATTCTAAAATCGAATTAATTGATTTTCTGCTAATATTGGCTTTGCTTCTTTACGCTCTAGTAATAATAATTGAGTTTTATGTAGAGTTAATAATCGAAATGGAAGAAATGGAATACGATTTCATCAAAATGAAATTTTTAAGATTTCCTCAAATAATAATTTACTATCATTTTCCAGTGGAATCATAATGTTTTCATATACTAACATATGTTCAGCAAACTCAGCAGGTAATGTATTATTGGTTGTACCATATAATACAGTAGATAATATGCGACGAGCGTCACCAACAATCATAGATTTAGAAAACCAAATTGATTTAAATTCATTATTAAATGAAGCAGCAGCAGATGATGACAACGATAATGCGTTTAATGATCGAGCTGAATAAATCTCATAGTTAATAGTGCCACAATCGTTAATAGTACTAACGCTATTAGAGTAAGGAGAATTGCTAAAAAATGCGCACAGATCATTTACAAATCTATTTAGGACAGAATTACCAATTAATTCTGATGGTTTTATTTGATTTTGTTTTTCGAAATTTTCGATAGTTTTTTTAACTATTTCATTATGATCAGCTGATGAGAATGAACTGAAACTATAATTTTCACGCTCAAATAATGCCTTTAATAGTTCGACGGTTGTTGGAATATCATACACTTGATTGTTGCTGCTATCTTTCTTTCGATTTGAAGTATCATTAGAATTAGGCATTTGATTTGTTGGTATACGAAAGCCTAAAAGTATCATTGTATTATGAAAGTGAGATCTGAGATGTATTTTCTTGTGTTTTGGGTGCAAGAGCCACACTCCCAAACTACCTCATCTGTTCTTTTTATCACGCCTAGCTAAATGGAGATGTCAGTTGCTATCTGACTTCTGGCATCTTTGTCTTTGTCTAGCTGATTTTCTGAAATTATTACACGAGGATGAGAACGGCGCATGTACGTATCTGGCGAGGAAAGTACTCGTGTCTTTCAAAAGCATAAAAATACGGCGTATTATGCGGCACTGTTATAAAGTATTCTAGTCCTTCTGACTTGGCAGTAGAGAAGTACGACTTATATCCTAATCGGGATATCGCCAAAAATCATATAGTCCGATCGGAATAGAAAACACTAGTTTTTCCATTAAAGTTGGTCAGTGGCAAAAAGTCGACATTGTTGGAAAGTTTAGGCTTTGCCATTGAAAAGAGCGTCAAAAGCTGCATCATAATCTATTTCCTTGGTAATTCAATGTATTTTCCTGTAAATAACTTTTTTTCCGGTAAAAGTTAATGGTAATTGCAAACTGATTTTTATGAGCCGATTGAGGTATAAAACGCACGAGATTTTATATCTGCAAAAACATAAATGATTAATCAAACCTTTTTTGCCGAAGACATCCGATAATTTTTACAGCGAACAGAAACCAACTTATCTGTCAAGGTGCTGCATAAAGTCACACTCGTCCACTGTGATTCATTGTCCCACGCAGCGTAATCCAGCATTGTTTACAAAAGGAAGTTTCAGATGCTAAAACTTCGCTCAAAAGTTTAAAGTTTTCATCGTTCAAGTTCTGGCTGCTGATATGTTCTATATTATCTTTGCACTACAAGTGCCACATTTGTTTTTGGCGGTTTTAAACTATGGCTCCACTAATTTTCCGTTAGTCTATGATGATGAGCAGAAGGCTCAGTTATTAGGCAAGCTGTGACAAAGCAAAGGTAACGCTTTCTGGATGAAATAGTGGCATATATCAAATGTTTTTTGATTTTCACTTGTCCCATTTTTGATCTCAGAAATCAACAAGACACATAGATAAATCTGTTGCGTACATAGATATAACCAAATATTATCTCATATTTGTACATGATTAAATATTCATACAAATTTATCAGTCATTATGTTTTTATTTTTTCAATTACCGGGTGGCCCAGAATAAATGCTACCTTCAGTATTCTGTAAACAACTTAGCCAGTTCAACCCGTTCGACCTGCGGTTTTTTCCCAGTAAATTCTTCATTCAATTTACTACAAACCCAACGGTAAACGGCTTTTGTGAAATGAAAAACGACAGAGTTGTACAGGAAATACAAAAAGCGAAAAATTTGACAATTTTCAGGTACAAACTAATGAAGATATCTGGTCCTGTTTTTGCCATTAAATCTCAGTGTCAAAATGTCAGAGAGACATTTTGCAATAGACTAAAGTGTGCTCTTTCCGATGCACTATAAAATGTATCTCTGTAACAAAAACTTCAAGTACAAAAAATAAGATTTTGGGATAACATTGTTAAATCGTTCTAATTTATGTTTCCGCTTAAATAGAACAGTGACAAAAATTTTGCAACCGTTGAGTCGTGAGAAAGGTAGGTCGTAGTTGACGCTGTTAGCTTTCAAATAAAAATAAATGTCCAAAAACAACATTTTTCAGCTGAATGGCAGACATTTTGGTAACTAACAAAATCAAATTTCGCCTTTTGTATTTCGCTCGTAACTTCGTTCTTTCTCATTCCACAAAAGCCATTTATCGATGGATTTACAGTAAATTGGATGGAGAATTCACTGAAAAAACCCGCAGGTTGGACGAGTTTGAAATGGCTAAGTTATTTAGAAAATACTGAAGGTATCATTTATTCTGGGCTACCCGGTATGTAGCGTTTGATTTGTTCGGCTTCATTCATCATCATTTTTTTCATTTCTATACTGATTTTTCTTTAGTTTATCGATCAACCTTCGAAACCGTCCATCCGTAGAATGACAGTTCATGAGTGGATGATCTTCTATTCTAATAAAAAATTTTGATTGTCTGTTTGTCTTCAACTGAATAAATGTGTTACAAACTAAAAAAAGCTGTTAATCAGATATAATTTGATCTACAGTTTGTTTTTAAAAGGATTTTCACGCGCTTTATATTGATAATGAATGTTAATTGTTTTTTTCATTTACAATACTACGGTCTTCTTCTATTTCTTCTTTATTCGTGGTCACGTATTTTTCTCACAGTATAACTTGCATGCGATTTGGTATAAACTGTATTTTTCGAAAATATTGACGGATAATTGAATGTTGTGGAACAGATGACTAACATACATCAACAAGTTCTATTAGAAATAAATAGAGCGATATAATTTAAATGAGTTTGTGCAAAGTTTGAGCCAGAACGAAGCCTCAGAAAACTCTGAAAGCTTTTGACACAAAATAAGCGCAGGAGAGTACCTACTCTCTAAAAAGAAGCGTATATTATGAAACCCTAAAAAAAGATTTAGTAGGTTTAGTTTAGTTTCTGATGGGGGATGGACTTCAAGTACGTTGGGGTTACCGTTGGACTACTACCAGGAGACAATTTGACCGCAATAGAAGACTACCCTTTAGAACTCGACTTGCGGGACAAAATAGAAGGCTGGGTGGTCTTTTATTATGGGAGGGGGGGAGGCAAAACAGGTATTTCATTCTTCGTACTAAACCCAAAAGGTTTTTGAAACCATTTAGAAAACCGTTCTTGTACTTTCTAAAACCTTTTTCGAATTTTAAAAAATCTTTAGATATCTTTTACAAAATCGAAAAGGGTTTATCACGCCTATAAACCTAAAAGGGTTCCGTCTTATTCCAAATTACTAAACAAAAATTTCTCCGCTGTTAGATAGTCCAAAGCGTCTAGATTCATAATCTGTATCATTTTTGTTTATTACCTTGTTCTTGTTCATGCCTGGCATCTAGGCGGACATTTGTAAAAGATTAAAAGTGAGATTTTTTCAGATTGACTTCGGTAATATACTTCAAGATATGAGCCATTATGAACCATAAAACTTTTTGTTCCAACTACTAAGGATCGTGAGAAAACGCTCAGTCAGAAAGTCATGCTGAATAGGGCTGTAGGTTGAAATCTTCTTTTTATTGTATAGAACAAGGTAATAAACAAAAACGATACAGATTATGAATCTAGGCGCTTTGGACTATTTAACAGCGGAGAAATTTTTGTTCAGGATCTTAAATAAGAGTAGTTTCTCCTAGTATAATGACTGTTCCAAATTCCTTGAAGCTTCACATTGGCTCGAACTCTGTAATATTATAATACTATAATATTCTTCTACATGTACTACATGCGTGCAGATAGCGATATTTTGCTTAGGTTTCACTACAGGATCCATTTTTTTGCAAAAAAAACGCAGTTTTCTTCAATAAAAATGGCATATTCGAAACTAACGTGTCGAGTTGCATCAAACCATGTATAACATAATGAGTATTATATTGAAAAACTATTCACTGAAATTTTTTCTACGAACCTACGAACGAAGGTCCGATTTTACGAAAAAAGTAATGTTTTGAAAACGTTAATTTTTTTTTTTGAAAAGCATCAGAGGTGCAAGACAGTAAATATTTAGTCTTCAAAAAAGCGTTGTCGAGAGTCTGACAACTTTTGACCTTTCTGATTGTTGAAAAATGCACAAAACAGAAATTTTGCACGTTAACTTAAACCGTTTGCATCCAAAGTTCTGAAAGTTGATGAACTTTGATGGTAGCTTCCGTGAAGTATCTAGGAGCTAAGGATATCGAATTTTATGGACTCCCACCTGCAAGTGCACTTTTTACATGAAAATAAAATATTCGTGGCCTTATTTTTGACAAGGAACTGCATGTGCAGCAATCTAGTCTCAAACATTCATGATAATACATAGAATAGGATAGAGGATGTGTTTTAGACAGTGTCAGATCAAATGATTTATAAAATTTACTGTTGAGTGACTGTAGATCACGAAAGTAACGATCGTTTAAACGATCATTGGGCAAAAGCCGATTAATCTGTTTATTAGACATTTTTCTGCTAATAAATTAGTGACTATTGTGCGTTTTTTTTCCATGCCAATTTCTTTGCGTGAAAGAAAATACTTCCTTTCATGAATTATGATTGTAAAATTGAGATTATATTATTTAAACTTAGAATTGATGAGCATAAAGATACAATATATACGATAATATGTGCATTTATTTACTAAACAAGAAAATTTGACTAATAAATCGCAATAATTGGTATTTCACTCGACGTATGTGATGGATCAATAAGCATTCATTAATTTGTTAATGACGGCGATGAAACAGATTTTCAATTAGCCTTTTACAAATAATAGACTATGACCGACTCAACGACAGACATGAGAAATAGAAAAATTGCCATCGTAAACATAACAAGATCGCTTTGACTAAGACGAAGACTAGATTTCCTGGCCACAGATCTGTCAGAAACCAATAGTTTCGAAAAAAAGATGCAGACAAATTTCCGTTTCTCTACTGTCTCTAGACAACGAGAGAATATCTAGCCGAGTAAAACTGCATCAACATTTTTCTCTTCAGTTGAATTGTGATTTCATCAAATCACAAAGCACACTCAACAAGCAGACAAAGTTTTTAGTCGAGACAAATAACGTCCTCATTTTCATCGTCACTAATGATCACTACTTGTTCTTGTTGTAGCTCTTTGCCGTGAGTAACGAAAATGTCCAATGGTCTCCCTTCCATTGCAGGATGCTGCGGTGGTATGAAATATTCTACCATCCGAAAGCATTTCTTGTCCATAACTGTATCGTAGATATTATATGTGACATTCAACTTTTTGTGTAGTTGCCAATGTGAATGAAGATCGTACGTTAGAGTACCAAACGAAAGAACTTGTCGAATGTTACAAATGAAACATTTCAGACAGATACTGTCGAATTTGAATGGATGTACTGTTTGCAGCAACGGAACTTTGGTCACATTCTCAGTCAGGTAATCACTGTTGTTTACAGTAATCGTTTTCTGACGTTTTGTTGTGTTAGAATTTGTTAATTCAGTAAGATCACATGGTGATTTGAATGGGAGCGCTTTTCGTTTGATCGTTGATAGTGTTAATTGTGGTTTATTTTCATTCGAAGGTGAAGGTGATCGTTTGATATGACATTTCTTCTTTCTAGATCGAAGCTTTTTCACTTTTAGTATTGTAGTTACTGCTGTTTTCGATTTTATCATAGGTGAAGATTTTAGTTTAGATTCAGCCTAAATATGAAAAGAACTAAGGAATAGATAGAACAACTCTGCTTTTCAGCCAGTCTCTAACATGAAATTTCATTTATTTATACTGATAAAAGTCAATTTTGACAAGAAGTAATTGCAGTCAAAAGCAGCCTAACTCACAAAACACTAATTGCGGTTAAAACTCCTACTTACTTCTCAAATGTGAGCGATAGATTCGTTTTCGCCTATTTCAACCACAATTTTCAAAAATAGCAGAAAGAAGCGAACGCTATTTAAATATGATTTTAGTATTCCTCTCGAAATTTTTCTGAAAACGTTATTTTACCTGTTGCATTTGTATTATATCTTCAACATAACTTCTGTTTAATCTTTGCAAGACAATTTTACATTCTCTTAATGTGATATTTTCTGAAACTGGGCGACTTTGTAGACGTTTCTTCAATCCAACATCTAAACAAAAACAAGATTTTTCGATTCAAGACGATCTCCGAAGGAACTCTACTAAGGTTTTCCGGAAAACCAAACGCTATAAGTATTTTGAATTGTACAATAATGCTATCGATACAACTGTTATGTTTTTACAAAATATTAAAACAATCAACTGTGTATCGGAGGAATCAATTGCACCTTTTTAATGTCGAACGACATCACACAATCCACAGTATTCTCAATTTTAGCTTCTAAGATCTCGAGTTATTATGAAAAAAACATTTGTCCATTACCTTTTCTATGTTTAGATCTTAGAACATCTTGACGTTGTGGAGGACAAAGCGACATGCTTGAATTCTTTTGTACCGATCTTTTTGTTTGCTTGTTAGGTATTTTTAAGGTGTCAGTGACGCAATAGTTTTCATAATGCTTCACAACGGATATTTTTTTCAAATCCGTTACAACAAACTGAATTGGTTCTCGAACATCATATTTTCTCAAACTCAAAAGGCATAGAGGTTTCACTTGATTTATTCCATGTGCAAGTCCTTTTTGAGTTCGACGTTTGAACGGAATGATAGGTAATGGGACTCGTATGAGTGCTTTTGACGAAGTTTCTATTAGTTTCTGTCGTTGCTTTGATTTCAGACCAAGAGCCGACATCAAACGTCTAACATCTTCATCAAGAGCCGATGGCTCTTCTTTCACTGGTTGTTGGATGTTGTTGTTATTATCATCTCTCGTTGTTATTATATTCCATTTGATTAGAGAGGGTAAACAAGGCAATGTTTGACAAACAGTGTCATCTGTTTCGATACAACATAATGTCATTGTTATTTGGATTAGAAACAAGTTCACAATAACAAACGACAATAAGAAAAATGGCTGTAAGTATAGAGTATCTAGAAGAATTATGGCAACAACAAACACATGATGAATAGAGAAAATGTGAGCGCGTTTGTTTTTCAATCGAAGTACAGTTCTGTTTGAGTAGTCGGTCACGTGAGAAAAAAGCTTATCTTTTTTTTCAGTTTACTTTTAGTTTTGTCCTTGATGCTGCTAGAGAACGACTTGTTTTTTTCGTTGTTACGATAGAACGGAAATGATAGCTTTCTATTGTGTAAAAACTGTAGTACTACTTAGTAATTTCTTTTTCTCTTTTCAACGTGTACTCGAGAGAAAAAGCACGTTGGTTGCCTACTTAATTACGTAATATGGACTAGATGACGTGCGATGTAAATAATTCAAAGAAGAACGAAAGAAAAAGAACAAAGAATGAAAGACAATAACGGTGTAACAGACGGATGAATAAGATTGGTCAAAACAGTAATGCATTCGTGAGTTAGAAATTAGTTAACCGAGAAAGAAATAACAGTAAAACATGAAAGAATGAAGGTTAGAGATACTTTCCAGAAAACACATATTGCAATACAGGCAACAATCGACTAACAACAATATTGTTCAGGAAACCATTTGGAAATGCTATAACCGCATTAACTAATAATATAGCTGATTTGTTTTGGTTTCTGCAGCGAAAACTGTCTCTGACTGATTCTCAAATAACTTACTAGATATTAAACGAACCGAACGTAACATCTTCGGTCATATATATGAATTAATCGCCTAGTCTTCTCGTCAAATTGTTTGTTATATACATCAACTAACACACACACACACACACACACACACATACACACACACAGACACTCTTGTTCATCTACAACATATACGCGTAATAAGATGCAGCACCAGTGTTGTGAGCCGATGAAAAAGAAAAAAGAAAAAGGAGAAGAAAAAATATGGGGCATCGTATAAAACATACACACACGCATCCATATATACATGTATTCATGTACTAGCAATTTGAGAAACAGAACAGAACTAATGTGTGTGGAAGAAAAAGAGAACAAGAGAAAAAGTACGCATACAATACATTTCGATCTGTCGGGAAATAAAAAGAACGTTCGAGATGAATAGAGGTTAGAGGAAACAAAAACATCAATCAAATGAGTTTAGGGGGGGATAGTTCAACAATCGATCATATTTGTCATCTTTTTCAGTTACGACTAGAACTGTTACTATATTTGTAAGTAGTCTTTCTGAAATGAACAGTTCCAACCCTACTTGATTATGATACATGATGATAGAAACTACTGTACGTGATAGAAAGTAGTAAAATTGTGGAACTGAACCGTCCGCGAAAACAAAACAGTCAGTTGTAAGAAAAAACTGAGGACAATTGCAATGCAAATTTTTCCGTTTCAATGGTAATAAAACTCTTCAAGCGTTCCGAAATCAATACTTTGGTACAACAATTCTGATATCATTTTCATTCTTGTCGTTGTAAATGCGATACAAAATAACGGCATTAATTTTGCGTTTTTATGAAAAATAAGCACGTTATCCTAACGTTGTCAAGAACAAAAAATATGCTCAAACGGCTCTATCAGCGGCCGTTGAGAAATAGCATATTTCGTGCCATTTCTCATGATTTTGTTTTTCTATGTCCATCGATAATACCATAGATTTCTTGATTACTCTAAATACGTAAAAACAGATAACGATTCGCGAGATCCCTCCTATTTTTTGTATATTAAAAGTGGCGAGAAATCTAAACTGTAGAGAGAAAAGTGCGTTGGAAAGCAAGCAGTTAGTAACGGGACTGACCGAAGAACTCCCATAGTCTAATCATTTGCTTCTTGATGTATACTTGAACTGCAACTTTTGCTCACTGATCATGAATCTAATATCAATTTTTTCAGTATAGTTTCAGTATGCTATGATGTAATTCCGTCGCGTCACAATTGATTACCTACGATATCCATGTTTTAGTAGTCCAAACCGTTTCTGTCCAAAGTTATTTGAGTTTGTGATCGATGGACGGAGAAAGAATATTTTTTCTATACCACTCTACATTCAGTAGAAGAAACATGCATTGCAAAATCTGAAGATATCCAATATGTGTTTTCTTTATCAGCGTCCATTTCGTTGATTTTCGACTTCCCAAACTATCAACCAATTATTAAAAATGTGATGCTTTTTTGTCGTATATAAGATAATACTGCTTGCGCTCCCAAACTGTACACTCTGAAAAAAGTTGTGTCGCATTATGTGTGGATGTGTCGCAAACAGCTTCCCTATGTCGCAAAAAAATTAATGTGTCGTAGAATGTACACATTTTTCAGCTATATTCTACGACACATTAATTCTTTTGCGACATAGGGAAGCTGTTTGCGACACACCCACACATAATGCGACACAACTATTTTTAGAGTGTAAGATATAACCTCAGAATACTATTTGTTCCAAATGATGAAATCGATACAAAGCGTTTTAAAACTTTTGATATGAAACTCGGCTCGTATTTTGGTGGTTTTTATAATTCAGAAATATTTCGTTTCGAAATGAATGATCTTTGAGAATCTATGCGTAATAATACGGATGGGAATTTGTTTGTACTCCTACCATGTAGGTTTATAAAAATTAAAAAGTGTTTTTCTATAATTTTCTTTCACTTCACGGTATATTATATACTAAACTATGCTCTTAATTATTTAGTATTGAAAAAATTTAAATCAAGTCATGCCTAGCCCAGAAGGGGCACAACAAAAAATGCAACCTAAGATCTATCTCTATTATTTAACCAGTTAGTCAGCTTGTGCTCACTTCATCATCACGATGAATCGTATTTATCTCACTTAATTATTCTTCGTATTTAGGTCCTTCGTCCCAATATGTGTGGATCCGTTTTTGCCATCCTCTTTCCCTCGACTCTCGTATCAGCCACTAGATGGACCTGTACCTCATTCATTAGCCTTACTATCCTAACATTCATTTGATCATTTGCTGCCATTAGTATAGGAGATATCAAAGCCTTTTACCTGTCCATCTATTCAGTGACCTTCATATCGATTTCTGTCACCTTGCTTACATTTTCCGAAATCTTCTCTCTTTTCAATTTTATACTGTCCATTTTAATAATTGCTAAACGGTTAACTCATTATTCGATGGCGGTTCTAAGAAAAATATTCCGGCAGGAGGGATACATTTTTTAGCTTAGTCAGTATTGAGAATTGTTTGAAAAGTCAGATTAACTCCTTGTTAAACCAGAAAGATCATTATGAAATCAAAATTGCGGTAGGTAAAGTTTCTCCTATCACAAATCTACCACTGGTATAGTCTGTGCCTTCCAAACAACGTGTTCCTTCTATTCTTTTCACACATATCTTCCATTCGTTCATATTTTCGGTGCATACCTCTTTTATAACTATTGACTTCTCCTTCATACGGATCCCCGCTTTCATACCTGACTCTTCAGTGTTTAACTAGTAGCCATCAAATTACTTATCCTTCTTCAATCTTTCATAATGATAAAAACCTTGAATGAAAGTTACACCTGATTTATTTATTTGACCTTCCTGCTGTTCTATTTCATAGTTACTGTCGTTTATAACTGCTCACCAGTGGCATCAATATAAGTAAGTTATTACATATTGACAAATTAACGTTCTGTACCCATTGCATGAATAAGACAGATTTTTAAACCCTATTCTGTTCGAATGCATTTATGTCTTTCGCTACTCATGAATTTTAGAGATGACGAGCGACGAACTGACACCCTTTTGCACAGCTTTTATTTGTTTGTGATTTTACTGTGACCATGAGGAGTATCATGTTTCCATTTTTCGTCCTGCATAACATTATCAAAATTCCGGCAGATAACTCGATATTTATCACCTTTTTGTGTGTATCACAGTTCAACTGCTGGTCGGCTTACCGCATGAACACACTCTGATTTCACATATTGTTCACCCAGTGTCTTTTCAATTCAAATATAATGATACCCTTACATACAAATAGCTGTTGCATCTACAGTTTCTGATTTGTTCTTCGTATCATCCTGTGTGGTTACCATGACAGGCCATTCATCAAATATATCTTACCAAATCAATATACTCGAAACCAATATTTCTTTACGTCATTAATGGTGCAAACATCAAGAGTGATTGATTACAATGTCTACTTTAAGTCTGCCAGTGACCATGGACTGAGACGCTCTGGACAACCTTGAAAACCGTCCATGCACGACAATAGTTTTTTAAACGTTCCAGTTTTGTCAAATGTCTTGGGTTGAGTACTTAAAATCTAACAAATTTTTCAAGAGAATTGGTTTGTCTGGTATTTTGAGAACAATGTTTTATGGTAATAAAATTCAGTTTGAGAGATACGATGAATGCTGTTGCACGTCACGCCTTGCACTAATTGCTTATGATTGAAGTCTGAAAAGGTGAAAATTAAACATATCTGTGTAGCAGGAGACTAGTGTGGTGCTTTTCAATGCGTTCTTTTCTTTCATTTGCGCTCTTTCACCTTCATCCGAATCTATGAAGCGTAAAACAACAGTTTTCTACCTTTCGCTCGAATAAGCGAAAAATTTAGCTCACTAGTATATCAATGGCGTATAGTTTTTCTTTAAATTGAAGATGTCTTTGCAGAGATTGAGTTATTCAATGCACTTTGGTCCGCTCATTCTCAATATTTACGTGACTTTATTAACGTTATTTTAATTAAGAATCATCAAACTCTCACAGCACAGATATATCTTCTTGTAAATGTGAAACTGAAATTGAGAGAAACCTTAACTTGCCCTACACTGTAATCTTGAATTAATTTCTAGTTTATAGAAAATCAACCGAAAAATCGCCGGGGATTTTCTAGTTTATAGAAATTCCTCGACGAATTTCCAGCTTTCTGGGAAATGTT
>CAJNOQ010005295.1:0-15577 GCA_905250885.1 Didymodactylos carnosus | reverse complement strand
TACCACCCGTTAGTAAATAAAAATGCTACTTTTTTTTCCAGTGCACTTTTTGTATTCTAAACTTGATTTGTTGTTAAACGCTAATATGATCTAAGATGCAGCGAAGTCCATACTCTCTCTCTATATATGATATGTCATTAAATGAATGAAGTGTATCGATACGAACAAAAAAAACAAAGGGGGAGAAATTCAATTGCACCCCGCAGTAGTTGTCTCTGGTTAAACATGTCAGCTTATTAAACATATGGTGGATAGGAACGTCTAAAAAATTGCGTCTTAGTGTTTTCTTTTTTTAAACTGTTGGATTATAAATAAGGTTATGACCAAACATCATTCTAAAATGGATGATGCTTGAAAAAATTTGTTTTTCTTAATCCCCTAAGCTCTTTAGATGTGCGTTTGATACAGTTTTTTCTTTTTTACTTACTGGTGTGTACATCCGCTGTTTGCGTGTAGATTTTTTTGGTTTATATATTTTTTTTTTATTAGTACTTGTGGATTAGATTTTCTCTTGATACATTGTGTGTTTTCTGATTGACTATATAAATGTTAGGTTTGGCTTTTCCATTATTATCTGCGTCAAATTGAAAGTCTTCATTTTGTACCCTAATAGGGCTATGTTGACAAACTGTTTTCGTTGTCACTTTCTAAATGTCATTATTCGCGAAAATACATGGTTGAATAAAACATATATAATTTAGAATGTAAAATTCTCTTCGATCTTTTCTGTATGGTTTAGATGTATTTACACGATTTACTTTCAGCACGGATTTACATTTCATTGATTAGTTTCCATTTTAATTAGTTTTTTTTTCATGAAAAAGTATAATTTTTGCTTTAGAGGATTTACTTTCCGTTGATTACATAAAAATATATTCCAATAAGCCACTTTCTTGTACAGAGATTTACTTTCCACTGATTATTTGAGCGAAAAGAAATGAGCAAATGATATTGCAACAATCCATATAACGAAAAACGATGTCTCTTTAACTATACGATCTATTAGATCAGATTCTTCAATAACTTTGCGCTTTAAATTTTTTCGAATTTGTAATACTTCCGCATCAGTTAAACTTAGCAGACATTTTTAATAAAAAATGTGAGATCAGAGCTGTGCATTTCTATCCTTATATACATTTTTACAAAGATTATCATACTGATGACTATTCCAATTCCAAATACGTAATTCCGTTGAATATGATGATTACCGCTCTACTTTCCCAGCATTTCCCATTATTTAGCATCTAGATTTCTCGTGCATTTCTCATTCCGAGTCTGAACTTTAGTTAATTATTCTCCTATTGGTGAGTGTTTGTTTCGTTTGGAAAATTTATGGGTTGTCGCAATGACTATTCCTTTGCTCATTTCTTTTCGCCCAAATAATCAGTGGAAGGTAAGTCCCTGTACAAGAAAGTGGCTTATTGGAATATATTTTTATGTAATCAACGGAAAATAAATCCTCTGAAGAAAAAATTATACTTTTCTGTGGAAAAAAACTAATTAAAATAGAAATTAATTAATGGAAAGTAAATCTTGTACTCGATATGAATGTTGTATGATATATTTAAGATAAGATTAAGTGAATTTTTAGAACAATATCCGATTTATACCTCGCATTATATTATTTAGCAAGAATTGGTTAAGATGCACTGATAATACGGGTGAAAAATATAGTTTATAGGAAACATTTGAACAGATTGAAACACTTATTTTGCCTTATGTGATTAAATGCTTTTAATCCATTTGGTCTTCTGTTCTTGACGAGAATTTGGACAAAATTGACGCAATTGAAGCATGACACATCACGCTACTATGGTGATGGTGGTGGCGGTAAATTTGAGAATAACAGTCCTATTTTAATCATATCTGATTATTTTTTTTCACATTTTTTATTTTATTTCCTGTTTTCCTAGAAAAGTTTATCTAGTTTCCTGAATTTCAAAAAAACACTCTTCTTCCGTTTCGGCTTTCTGAAAGTGGCCATCAAGCACTAATCCTGATAATATATAGCACATTCATCTTATATTAGCAATATATATTATAGTTTTTTTCATTGTTCAAATTCGAGTCTGTATTAACTGTTCAACAAGGGATTATCATCAAAATTTGACTTAGATACTTTTGTGAAACTAAATAATTGGATGATGTAGTAGTACGATGTGAGTTAATAATTGATCTTTTCAGTTCTCTGAAATCTTAGTCATCAACAGACATTTCATGGCGAATATTTTTTATCACTAGTCATTTTAAAAGATAGTATTTATGAACGATTTCTCAATAACATTCGATAGAAAAATGATAGACATCAAGAGTTTTCATCAACCAATAAAGAAGACCGAGGCACATCGTTTCATCAAACTTGTTGAAAAAGAAATGGAAATTTTCAAAAATTCGACTAACAATATATTAATATTTTAACATGAGAAGAGCGTGCAGAGATGTTTTCTTATTAAAATAGAACTAATCTTTATTTTTAACGGTTTAGTTGTGACATCCGATGTCTAGATTCGGCCATATTGTACTTCGTGATACTGTCTATTTTTTTTTTGTTTTTGAAGAAAACTATAAAATCCTAGAGAAAATCTAATTCTAATAACATAATTGAGTTTTACGTATTTTCATAAAATATTACATCTTGCAAAAACTCGAACCAAATGACTGGAAAAATTTTAATATAGACTTAGTTAGATGTGCTTATTATCACTAAATAACTATACAATTAAAAAATCTTTAAAAATGAATATGAATTTTCACATAGTTTCCTATAAAACTTCATGAATAAAACGATATTATTTTTTTTTTTAATTTTACTTTTAAATTATAACAGAATTAGACTTTTAAAAATTCAATCTGATTTTTCAACAATCCTCTTAATACTTTATCTTTGAGATAAAATTTTTAAATTTTTTATAATTGAAAATATATGTGTCACGGTCTCCTCCTATATTGTTTGATGAAAATTGAAGATATCAATTTATCAAACATTATTGAAATGAATAGTTGTAATGTAGATAAGAAGTTCTTTCATCATGCAGTTGAGTCTGTGTACTCTATATTAATTTTAAATATGAAAAGTAATCAGGATTAATTATTAGAATTACTATAATTTCTCATACTTTTATTTCATATAAATAGGAAACTAGTCTTTTGTGAAAACTATAACTAGGTCATGTTAACTAATATCAACTTCCATTTGACGCGATCATATTGCATGTTCCGAAAGATTGAAACTACGTCGTTCTTTTTCTCAAGAGTTACTATTTAAAAGTGTAACAGGCCATTAACATGTTTTTAAAAAAAATAATTATTCGACTTCTAAACAATTTATTGTTTAAGTTAATCTTTTACCTTTGGCATCTGATCATGTAAAGTGAACTTAAAACTCGTATATCTTTATTTTTAGACAAACATAATGAAAAAAAAAAAACAAATTTTAATCAACAAATACTAATTTTATGATATCAGATTACCATTTTTAATTTTTATGCAAACTCATTTTCATCTTATTATAACTATTGTACGATGATTAACAATATCATCGTTTGTAGATAGGCGTGAATAAAAAATTAATCTATACAGTTGACTGCTCACTACAAAAAGCGAATGTAAGATTTATGCGAAATGTAAATAGATTTTTAAATATGAAAACATTAATTTTTTTACTAATCGTCTTATGATGATATATTTGTTTTTTCTATTCTCTATACGATCTCTTTTTTTTTTTTTTTTTTCTATAATTCTTCTCAGTAATATATAAAATTACCAGACAGTTCATGTCATCCTTATCATTACATCGTTATTCTTTTTCTTTCCATTTACACAAAAATGTTTTATTTTTTTTATTTTTTGTCATTTTATAATATTTTGACAAAAATAATCATTTTTTACTAGTGAACAAACAATTTTGAATTCATTTTTTTAAATTCTATTTTTTGTTTTTATTTTTTTTTGATAGTAAAAACAGTTTATTATTTATTCAATGGATTCTAATCAGACGATAGACAACAATGTTCATTTACTATTCAAATATTCTTTAACATTTATTAATTTAAAAGATTTAAAAATGTACGAAATTATTATACTTATATCTTATTCGTTTATGATATGTTTATCATTTTTTACAAATTTAATTGCTATTCTTGTATTTATGTTTGGTAGACGATCAAGAACAGCATTATCACCATTTTTATTAAATTTAAGTGTATTTAATATTATAATGACAGTTTATTGTATTCCATTTACAATAACATCAGTCATATTTCAACGATGGTTATATCCAAAATATTTATGTATTATATTAGAATCATTAAAAATGTTTTCTGTTTCCGGTGTTTTATTAACACTTATTACAATAGCAATTGATCGATATTGTGTTGTTAAATATCCACTTGAATGTAAATTATATCCTATTCATAAACGAAATTTAATTGCACTTATAATTATTTGGATTATTAGTTTATTAATTGCTATATCATGGTTTCCAGCACGTTCTCGTCCAATAGATGAAAAACGATTATGGGTATCATCTCGTAAATTATACGAAAGTTTTTTAGATAAATTTATTGATAATCAAACACAATTACATAATGATGATTATTTATTTAAAAAATTTGATTATAGAGTGATTAATACTATACAATGTGTACCAGATAATCGTACAAATTCAGATGAGGTTCGACGAACTATTCTAACATTTATGCAAACATATTTTATACCATTGTTTATATTGGCATTTGTTTATCTAAGAATATCAGCAATACTTTTGAGACGATCGAGTAGTTCAACACCGTCAAAACATATTTATGTTCATTCAAATAATGATGCACAATTTAAAAAAAAATTAAAACAGGTAGGTGACTAGTAGACATATGATACAATTTTATTTCTTATTTTGAATAATATTGAAAGAAATAACATGTCACATGTGTAATTAAATTAATGAAAAGAAATCGAAACCTTGTCCTACTTTCATATATTGGAATGAAAACGTCTCATTGTAAGAATATGATATGTATCAAGTAAAACTGTTTATGACTGAACAACAATTTGCTATTGTCAAATTACATTTACTTTTACATTAAGAGTTAATCTATCATGCATCTAAATGAGCTATTAACGACAAGAAATTATTTTATTTATAAAGAATGTCGCAGGTAGTTTTCAGTGCAAAAGAATTTTTTCCTTTTTTTTATCTATTATAAACTATCTGCTGCTGAAATTACAAATTCAACATAAACAGCATTTTTGGAACTTTTCAAAAATGTAAATTTTATCAACTTTTATCTAGATTTATATTCAGTGGTGTATATATTCTTTTTAGGGTATTAAAATGCTTGTTATTGTAATTATTTTATATGCTTTATTGTGGTTACCAATGAATGTTTTTCAATTATGTTTAAATATATTTTGTTATCCTGATAATCCTTATTCACATTTTTGTGGTAATATGTTATTAATACAATTACTCTATATTAGCTGTCATTATTTGACGGTATCTAATACAGCGATTAATCCTATCATTTATGGATTTGCAAATAAAAAATTTCGAGTAATCATATAACTATAAGATCTATTTAATCAAACAATTATTTGTTATTTTTCTTCATTTATCATTCTAGTCTGATATAAAACAACTTCGACACCGTCTAATTCAATTTCAAACATCACGAAAATCTGCTCAAAGACGACTTACACCTCAAAAAAATGCTGAAAATTATCGACTTAAAGATAGAATTGATCAAAATCATGTTGTTCCAAAGAAATTATATACTTCTACATCAAATCGAACAAAACCGGCTGCTATCTGTACTTATGTATTTACAAACAGAACGAAGAGAACCACAAATGACACAACTGCAGCTACTGGAAAATAAACTCATTCATGCACTGTTCATCGTTTTTATTTCTTTTCAACGACAAAATAGAGACATTTGTGAAATGCTTTTTCGATGAAATAACTACTAGATTTACAGTAGCAATCATGTAAATAAAACTTTGAAGAAGAAACCACAACATGATGAGGGACAAGAAAAAAATTGACGGTTTCGAATAAAAGGTGTGATTTTTAATGTATGACTTTGTGATATTTTCCATGCGCACTGAGTATTTGATCATAAAACTTTTCCTTATAACCTATGGCACATAAGAATTTTATAAAGGTATCAATTAGAGCGAAATGTTTCTCTTTAATCATAGGAAAAAAACTATGACATCTAAAGCGGAAATATTTTTAGTTTATTTACGGTTCGTTGACCTTGTAGAATTTTTTGACTATTTATATGCTTTTATTCCTTCTAGATACTGTATAATAGTACCATTAAAATTTTTTCCTCCCATAACGTGTCCAGTAGAGGATCCATAGAGCGTTTTCAAAATCATCGTTTCAATAATTTCGTCTAGACAAAAACATTTCTAACAAAACTTTATTCTATTCAAATAATTTATTGAAAATCTTGCAATATGCAATATACAGGTATTTATGAGACAATAAATGAAAATTTTTGAAAAAAAAAATAATTTAAAACGTATACGATTGTAACACTCAATCTATCTTAAAATTTTTATTTTAAATATTACTCTACAATTCAAATAACGTTATGAAAAATAATATTGCTAATATTTTTTAATTTTGCTCTTAAGGTATGAATCCTTCTACTGCGCATCATTACGCACGGGTAGCAGATAAAATGCGTCATTATCAAAACCACACCAACCATCATACAGGAGGTATGCACAATGTCCATGGAGAAGTATACAGGCCCCAAGGATCAAATATGCATGCAGCAGCATCAAATTTTGTTTCATCAGGAATGAGTCAAATTGGGATTCCCGGGACAGTGGCAAACAATATGGGCGATATTGCCGGTAACCGTCTTCACAAATATTTCTTTAGAAGAGCATAATTTTGAGTTTAATTACTGAATATATCTATACTTTTTTAAAGATGTATGTCTGCTATTTTTGATATATTAAAAAGAGAACAAATTAAACGCTCAGTATTTTTTTTTGTAAACGCTCAGTATAATTTGCTTAGAATTATATACAAATCATCAGTAAATAAATCAAACTATCAGTATAAAATTTAATGTTCGGTAACTATTATGTTTACAAATGAAAACATTTTGGTGTAAATAGAAGAATGGTTGTTCACGTCAACTATGATGACATTACCAGTCAAAAGAATTTCGTATAATATACAGCCTAAGATAAATGGGTAGTAACTGTACAAACGGCTGTATATTATACGAAATTCTTTTGACTGATGATGTCAACATAGTTGACCAAAGGACGGGGGCGATTATTTGATGGATTCGGTCCCTACTTGAATTCCATCGATACACAAATGGTTAGATGCAGAATGAACAGGAGAATATTTCTAGTCACTCGGCAGACCTTAGAAATGCTCTCAGAAAATGCTTGTAGAGAATTTCAAGGGCTATCCAGTGGTATGTTTTCGAACAATACATAATTTTCATTATGGCAGAAAAAACTAACGGAGTGTTGAAAGCACCAGGATACGTCAAAATCATTATATCGGTCAAGTATTTCAACTGTTGACCCATGTGGCCATATTTCTGAAAAACTTATTTATAGCTTACATTTTGAAGCTTGTGAAATTCTCTATCGATTGGTATACCTATCGTAGTGGCTAGATGATAAAGAATGCCATAGATTATCTTAGACGTTTTGCATGTAGGAGAATATTTTTCATAGACGGAAGTATATCTAAACATACTTGGCTTCAGAACGAGTATTTCCGTATATGTGATATACAGAAATATAGCGCAGAAGAAGAGCTTTCGAATGACATATAATAGTTCTACTGAGGTATGAGGGCGAGAGAGACACACTTGAGAATATAATCAGTAATACATGTCAGAAGTGATTACAGTTAATTGGATCCAATTTTTTCTGAGAGCATTTCTAAGGTCTGCCGAGTGACTAGAAATGTTCTCCTATTCATTCTGCATCTAACCATTTATGTGTCGATGGAATTCAAGTAGGGGCCGAATCCATCAAATAATCGCCCCCGTCTTTTCTCGAAATAAAATAAATTGCTTAAATCGTGGATTATTCTATTTTACTTGCATCAGTAACTAATTGAATATTTAACAGTAAGTCATGATGTTATATAAACAATAAAAATTTTCAAAAAATTGTAATATATTATTGCTAATTTGGTTTAAAAAATGGCAACGGCGATGGAAATTATTGAAGTATCAGTTTATGTTTCTGACGAGGAGATAAATACAAATGAAACTATAAATAATGGAAACAAGAAAAGAGCAAAAAGGTGAACAAGCGTTTTAAAATTACGCTTGATATGATGGTAGAAATACACTCAGTCATTCAGTTCCATTACAAATGGATGGTAAATGACACACGCTCATCAATTTTAATTTCTTCTTCAAAATTTTGATTAAATCAACTAATTTCTTTCTCCTCTAGAGTCGATGTCTCACACGACGCTATATTGGGCATCTCATTTGTCTTAATTGTAGCCATGTATCCGGCTATATATGTATATATATCTAAGAAAAATAATACTAATAATTGAGCAACTCATGGTTATCTAGATTACCAGTAGATAAATTAAAATGGTTAGATGGTGTGTGCAATTGTTCAGCATTTTTCAAAAAATTTATGTATAAACATGTCATCGGTATGGCAATTAGATTAAACTGCTGCAAACCGCCACCTGCTGCTAAAGATGTTAAAATTAATTAATGAAAAAACATGTCGTGATAGACCATCAAAATCTTAAAAAGCATTACTGATGCAATAAACTTCTTGTTAATTGTAATTATACTATTTTTACTGATATAAATTAATAAAAAACTGAACAAAAAATTACTGAGCAAAAAATTCTAAGCGTGTAATAAAACACATACTGAGCGTTCATTATAAAATGCTAAGCAATTAAATACAAGCCTATTAAAAACAAATATATACGCTGTAGTTTTGAAAACATGTAGCTGCGTAAAATAAACATTAGGTTAAGAAGTAAAAACGAGAAAAGACAAGTCGCTTAGACAAAAATGTAAAAATTCGATTCTTCATTCAGTACAAGAGCTAAAGGTCTGAATCCATGGGTATTATTAATACATGACTAAGCTGTAATTAGAAAAAAATTGAGCACTTAAATCGCTCTTTTGACTGAGTTATAAAATATTGAGTGTAGGGATCGCCCTTCTCGCCGAAACGAAAAAATTCGATCACTTTTGAAGGAAGCAACATGGGCCCAAATTCTTTTAGACTTTTCTCAAGGCAATGGGTCCTTAATATCGGCAAAATATGGTTGAAAACGGGGTAGTCATGTAGGGCGGTGCTCTCGTAAGTACTATACGAACAGTGGATATTTATCTATCATTCGATTGTGTATTAAACTGTACAGGTTTTTTTATTACCGGGTGTCCCAAAAGTCCGGCCAGAAAGAAAATCTTAATAACTCCACCATTTCTTAACCAAACTTCAAGGTGGTCTTTTTGTTTGATAGAGAAACGCTCCAAGTTTTATTTCATACGATTGGAAATTTTTGTGTAAAAAAGGATCAGTACGGAAAAATAATAAAACTTCCAACATATGTTTTCTGTTTAAGTACTTGTAATAGTGCGTAAAGATTGTTGAGTTTGTCATAATTAAATGGAATCTTTATCAGAGTCGCACTACGTCTCATTTTGTAGAACTTAGGTTGCTCTACAATCCTACATATTCAAATGTTTTGTCCAGCTTAAAGTTTTGCCACAAGAAGTTAATTTCTCCATATTAGCATGATCTAGGGATTGCGACTTCTGCAATAGCCTGATACAATCTTTTACAGGCTTTCAAACTATTCCAGTTTATAAGGCTACCTTCTTCCTATAGAATTCCACTAGTAGTTTTTCCTTTTATTAGTTAACTTTATCTGAAAAATGTTTTTATTACTTTTTTGCACTTTTCCAGATGCTAGTATGGAATAACAATTGCTGAAGAAATCCACACCAACCGGTCATTTTTAAACAAAAGCAAATTCTTATTTCATTATGTGAAAGCCACCATCATCTACTTTATTTTAATATTAAAAATTATTTATGTTCTTTTCAAAAAGTTTTGCAGTACATAATTTATTAAAAACGAGTTCCAAAATATCGGAATTCCACTATAATAAACCCAAACATCTTTTCAAATATTAACAAGAGTTTCCAATCGTATGAAATAAACTTCGAGCGTTTCTCTATCAAACAAAAACACAACCTTGAAGTTTGGCTAAGAAATGGCGGAGTTATTAAAAAAAATTTTCTCGCCGGACTTTTGGGACACCCGGTATAAGGCAAAACAATTTATTTTTATGTATGTTTTTTATTTCACACCAATTAAATGCATTAACTCCATATACTTCATCGAAATGATGAAAGGAGGAAACCTATTTTCACCTATAGGTGATTGTAACCTTGCAACTATTAATTTATCGGAAATGATAAAATTTAATCTATATCAAAACTAGACCTCGCGACCCTCTGACCTATATCAAAGAGTCTCGCAGTCTATTTCTATAAAACAGAATTCAATCGACCATTCCAAAGATTTTTTGTTTATAGGGGATTTTTATACAAGCTCAAGCTCAAGATACAGAGTTTTGTTTTATTCTAATAGAAGTCGTGCTAAGAGCGGTTATCAGTTTTCTGACCTATCCTATTAAAACAGAATAAATATTAGAACTTTTAACTATATTTTCAGCCAGGTCTAGCTAAGGGTTATTTATAAAAGTTTCTAAGACTACATGTGGTTTCGAATCTAAAATGTTGGAGTTTAAAGTTAATATTACGAACAAAATAAGTCATTGTGTTAGATACTTTTCTCCCTGTGGATGGAACGAATTTCATGTTCTCTATGGTATATATGGAGTACATCATAGGTACTACAGCAGGATTTGGAAGATGACCTAAAATGGCTTGAAGGATTCAGTTAGAGGAATCAGCTCTTAGTGTCATATTCCAGTTAACCGATTTTCCTCCAACACATCAGAAGTATATCAAAATCAGTTTTCATACGTAGTTTTTGATGAAGAATATGATAATGATGGTAAATGTACATGCACAGTGGGACTTACACAGTATAATCATCTAGGGGGGAAAAGTAGTACTAATACCGGAAAAAATACCGATAACATACCGGTCGCATATCCACCACATAGCATTCACATATCAAAAATACCACCCACATGCCAGTCACACACTAGAAATATGAAGAAGTTCTGGTCTTTGTAGATCAATGAATTTGGCTAGGAATTTGACTTTCATCTTCTTTCATGTTCATAAAATGGTTTACCTACTATTCAGATTAGTTTACTACTAATATCTTTTTGTATCAGTGTAAGTGATTAAAACAAGAATTGTTTCCAAATGATCTAGGCATGCACTGATTCCGGTTCGAACCGATGAAATTAGAACCGAAAACGAATAAGAAATATATGTAAAAGTCGAAAATTTAGCACAACTTTGATGTTTTTATTCTTTTTCTAAAGTTGTTTACTTCTAAGCTGTTGTTTTTTCTTAAAAAATACATAAGTTCACGTTTTAAAAAGAAAGTTGCACGTCCAAAAAGTAAAATTTTATTTCAAAAAAAATGTTTTACAGAACTTGCTAAACACATTCGAAAAGTTTTTTCAAAAATATAGTGCTAACATCGAGTTTAAATGTACCGTCAAACAAGTAATTGAAATACCAACATCTATTAGCCTTATAATCCATACGGATTTCTGATTTTTTGATACGAATCAAATATTTTATCAATCCACAAAATATTTAACATCTCAATATTAATTCCAGCAGTAACAACATTTAAAATATTCTTAAAATAATATTATGCATGCATACAGCGTTAGCTATCCAGTTAGCTAATGGAGCGCCAGAAATAATATCATAATCGTACTAGAATGAAAGCTCGGAAACGTTCTTTCTTGTTTCTAGCTGAAGAGCTCGTATTTTGTATATGAACTTATTTTAGAATATATAATTTTGATTTTTAGAGCTTTTTGTTAAAGTTAAATAACTCGGTTTAATTTAAACTTTTTGATACGCGTTTGTTTACAAATGTTCATCGAAATGTTACCCGTATGAAAGTCCTCTATAGACAAAAAAATTTACAGTGGCCGATTGAACTATGTTCTGTTGAAATACGTCGTAATAGACAATGTATGCTTGTTAAGGGAATCAATATATATTTAGCTAACTGACAAGCGATTTTGTTCAATAGTGTGCCACACGATATAGTAAAATAATATCGTTGAATTCAAAAGTCCATTGTTTTATGAAAAAAAAGTTGTTCTAGCATCAAAAGTTGGCTTGTTGAGTTTTGTTGGTACAATTCACATCATGTAATAATAAAACTCAATTATAAACTGACTGTATTTGAAACTGGAAGAATTGAAAATGGCAAATGTAAACATAGTTTTTGTTTTTGATTTCAACAAAAGGCTTCATAACTATATAATTAATGATTTTTCTTTATTTTTTGTTAAAAAATGTTTCTCATTCCTGCTATTTTATTTAACACGATCCTATATAAAACTCTTCTTGTAAAAAGATACGTCCTGTTGTTTTCAGCCTAATTAATGTCTTCTGATACGACGGAAAAAACAAGTGAAAGTAGATTTAAACTACTCAGATATTTGACAATAGCTAAAGTTAAATTAAAATCAATTCCGTTTAAACGTGATTGTACAAAAGAAATCGTTATATTTTTTAGTGCCTACACATTTTTCTTTATTGTTTTACTAATCACGATCCTTGTTGCGTTTCTTCACGTTCCCGTTTCGAATATTACCTATCTCAAATGGTATAATGATAAATGTTCAACAGATGGCATAGCAAATGATTGTGATCGAAACCTTCGTTTATCTTGTAATTATGGTGTATGTTCGTGTTCGAAAAACATGTATTGGAATAGTTCATTTTGCGATTGTTCAACGGGTCTTTTCTGGAATGGAGACAATTGCCAAATTCGGCAAGTATATAATCAATCGTGTAACAATATAACAGCGCCTTGTATGGAATATTTATATTGTAATCCGGTCTCGCGAATGTGTGAATGTTCACAAAATACATATTATAATCAGACTACGTGCAATTTGAAACTTGGTTATAATTCATCAACATCTTGTATGTTGACTAGTCAATGTCAAGATTATGTTGGTCTCATATGCAGGTAAGTTGATTTTAAATACGTCTTTTCTTTTATTAAATTTTTTATCATTGTTTTTTAGTGGATCGGCATGCATTTGTTCGAATAGCATGTATTGGAATGGTGCAGTATGTGACAATTTGTCAACATATGGTCAATATTGTGGCGGGGGGCAACAGTGTGCAACTTCTTTGTCTTGTAATCTGTTATATAATCTATGCACGTGCCCTGCTAACTATTTTTGGGATGGATTAATTTGTCGACAAACATATACAAATGGAACGACTTGTACAAACATTCAGCAATGTATGAGCGGTTTAGTATGTATGAGTAATCAGTGTCAATGTCCACTGACAAGTACTCAGTATTGGGATGGTTCATCGTGTCAGCTCTGTTATGGTATTGATTTATTTCTATTTGCTGGTATTTGCTATCATATAACACCTCCAACAAATGCAACGTACGGTAATTATTCAATGTTAATTACAAATAAATTATCGACAATAGAGTACGACTATCAATTCGATTATTTATACATACAACATTTTCGTGTATACAATCAGCATCCAATTTATTTAGCCTCAAATAATCCCTTGAGTAACTATTTCCAGTGGTCATACGGGACGACTATTAAACGAAGTTATTTTTGCAATGGGACACAAACGTCGAACTATACTAATTATAGGCTATCGTATAATATACAAACAAATACAAAATGCTTAATAGCTACTTCTACTAGTACTATTGGACAATTAGCAACAAATGTGAATAATTATAACCTTTACGTACTATAAGAACTTGATACTTCGTTTATAATACGATTCAAATAGCAGCAACATTGACGAGAACGTGTAATGTCTCCTAACGACACTCTTCTAGTTTAAATTCGCTTCAAATACAATATCAAAATACGAATAAATTAAACATTTGAATAAAACAGAATAATAAACAAAACAAGCACATTTCTTGACAACAAAATTGAATATTTGTAAATCGAATATAGAACTGCTATGAATATGCTATCTATATTCGATTTACAAATACTTATTTCCAACTGCTCTACCAACAAATTTCAAAATTGAATATCATAGCTATAAGAGTAATCGGATACTTTTTATCATACTTATCCTCTTAATTGATTTTCTGTTACCAATAATTCATCTTACTTATCCTCTTTTTTCATGTCAGTGATTACCGGATGTTCAAGAACTCAATCGATTAAACCAAATCATCTTGGATCTTCTGGACTAAGAAATTTATCTCGTTCCGTCATCTTTTCTTTAAATAAAATGAAACAAGCGAAAATATTTAATTACTACCGAACGCAAAGAGCCTTACCAATAATTTCAGACAATCGTCCAGTATGTTTCACATATAAACAATGAGCCATATTCACATCCTGATGAGGGCGCTGTGTATTGCTTCAAACTTGGCCGTGCGAATCGCACGACCAGGTTTGAAGCCGTTTGACGATGCAAATGCGTGTACTGTATAGACAGAAGGCGAGAAAAGAGTACCGAGATGTGGCGACCTCATTAGGATGCGAATATGGCTCATTATTAGTAAGATTCTTCAAAAATCATACGAGCTAAAAACTGAAATATTTTCACTCTTTTTAAAAATTCAATTTGGCAAATCAATTCGTTCTATTCAAACAGCATCAACACAACTTTATCCATTAATACCAATAGTTGTTGTTTTATAACTTTATTGATTCATAGTAGAAAAGGCCAGCGACAAGGTCATTTTAGATCTGACGTTTTTTAACAATATGTATTGAGATAACAAGGGAAAGTAGATTAAAATCAGAGGGGAAGAAGGAGATAACAGTAACAATCAAATATAAAAATGAAAAAAATAAACTATAAATGACAGGTCCGTGAGATATGGTGGATTTATGGCTTATAAATAGATTTAAAAAGAATTAGACATGCTGCTAGTTTCCAAATCTTTTTGTTTCGCAAATATAAGAATTCACAGCCCAAAAAATACCAATAGTTGTTGAACAAAGTGGACGTGAAGAGCGAGCTTATGATATTTATTCAAGATTATTAAAAGAGTGAGTTATGCTAGTAGGCGAACATTTCTTGAACCGTGTGTGTGCGGTATTTGTTTTTTTTTATATACTCACCGCTGATGTAATTGCTGTCCCTAGTCGAGACTCCCGGCAAAACTCCAACGGGAGTCCCAAGTTTATGAAAAACTCCAGCAGGAATCGTAAGAAGTCCTGATGACTCTCGCAAGAACTTTCTAAAGTGAAAAGTCCAACATGGAGTCATGAGGAGTCCCAAAAAATTCTTGCAGGAGTCCTGTTGGAGAAAGTCATGCATGGACTCCTACAGAACTCCTGTGCAATCCCCGAGGAGTCCCTGCCAACTCCCCATTCACCGTTTGTTTTGCAGATAGGCAATATATA
>CAJNOQ010005294.1:0-15579 GCA_905250885.1 Didymodactylos carnosus | reverse complement strand
TTAGATAGTGATTCGTAACGAAACTTTCGTTCGCATTATGCAATAAGGTAGCCGGGCTGAGAAATAACTATAAAGAGAGACAGAAAGTAAGAAAAAAAGAATTTTGTAGGCACATTGGCTTCTCTTCACTGATCTGTTTGAAATATAGCTATACGACAAAATACGGGCATGATATCGTTTAACTATTGAGAACATGTGAATCTTTTCTCATTTTTTATACTGTATAATTCAACAAATGGTCTATAACAATTTTTCTACATAAGCATAATATTGCAGTTGTCGTTATTTGATTTAGATTTCACGATAAAGTCTGATTAATATGGATGCCAATGATCTTGAGTGGACAGCACCAAGTACAAGCAGTGCGAGATCGAATTCATTATCTCGTTTACAGCAAAGTCCAATTCTTCATCGGAAAAGTTCAAGATTAGCCACATCGCGCTCCCCAAGCGGTGTGCGAAATGGAAAGATACAACAAGCAAGACAGAATACAGGGGATAAGAAGAAGAGGATCAAGAGGTCGGGGGCGTCCAAGAATATCAAGGGGTGTTGTTAATCGACAAGTAATCAGTCTAATGAATGACAGTACGCAAAGTGATGAAAATACTGACTCTGTCGCAGCCAGTCACCTACCTTGTGCAAACCCATTTAATTGGAGAAGAAGCCGTTCCAGGCTATCTTCAAAAATATTGTAATACACACAAAATTGATTAAGATCACTTTAACACTTCAAGGTACACTCACTTTTAGTATCACCTTCAAGAGTTTAATAAAAGCTTTAAAACTAGTAGACAACTAAAACTAGTAGTATTTTTCTTAACTTTTTTTGAAAAGCTTTAGAAGCAAGAATATTTTTTTCAAATAAATTGTTTTCTCTTCTCTCATAGCACTAGTTCTGTAACCGCAACAACGAGTCAAGACGATGTTCATGAACAATCAATTGCGGACGATGATGAAGTGCAGGATGATTTGGAAGATAGCAACGATGATAATGAGAGTGATTGCTCCGTTGAATATAGAGATGATGAATCAATAAATATTCGCATCGTTAATCCAGAAGTATCAACGGACAGTGATGATGTAAGTATCGACGAAGAACAACAACAATTACACACAAATGATCAAGAAGAAGAAATGGCATCTGGAGATCCAAATGAAATAATGTCAAAAGTAAATCATCTGATTACTCAGACACGTTCGATGGTTAACTTCATCCGTAAATCTAGTATAATTGATGCCTACGTGCGTGAGCAAATTAAAATAAAAAAAATACAAGAGAATGACGCAGGTGGTGAAAACGTTAAAAAAATAGCAAAATGTCGCGATTTAATACTGGATTTCCACGTTCGTTGGAATTCAACATATCTGATGATAGATCGATTCATTGAGCATCGTAACATTATTAGCAGTATTACAACCACACCAACACAGATACAAGGTCTTCGAAAAAAACAGTACGAATGTTTAAAAACATTTGAGTACAGCCATTATGACTGGGATATTTTGGGCGCATTTCACCAGACATTAGGTCCATTTTATAACGCGACAACTTTGTTATCAGGTCGCAGTTATCAGACACTTTCGATTGGACATATAATTACAGATACACTAAAATATTTTCTGAAAACGGAAACAATTGACCAACAAATAGCAAATGTAATCAAAGGTCGACTATTAGAACAATTTGAAATTTATTTTGAGAAAAAGCTGCCGTTAGAACAAACAAGAAGAACTTTGGTAAATGCAAAGTTTTTAAGATTCACTTGGGTTAAGGACAACAAAGTCTACTTGTTGCAACAGGTAAACTCTTAAAGTTTTTGCTCTGCTACATACAAAGGAGATATATAATCAGTGTAAAATCCTACTGGACTTCATACAACTTTTCCACTGCTCCGTTTAATCTTGCTTTTTCTATTTATAGATTGCATCATTTTTGGATCCAGTATCGAATAAATACTTAAATGAAAAAGATAGAACTGAAGCAGAATCAGCAATAAGCCATGAACTTAAAGTTAGACAGGATTTACGCCAATCATTATCATTGCTAACTATCTCGTATACTTCGGCACAACAACGGTTGTTACGAACCGCTTCTACCCATCAACCACTGTCTGCCATTGACCATTTTTTATTAGATTGTGGAAGAGCTTTACTTTCGTCATCAGCAACAACAAAAGCAAAACGATTTACAATTAAACAAGAAATTGGACACTATGTATCAACAATAAAAGCTGACACAAAATTTGAAACGTACTGGAACGAAAATCAACAACGTTTTCCTCAAATGGCTACTTTAGTTCGTCATTATAATTGCATACCTGCCACGTCTGTAGCAAGTAAATCTTCCTTCAGCGTAGCAGGTTACGTACAAAGAAAACAACGAGCAGTGCTGGCACCTGCAACACTTCGTTATACAATGGTTTTACGTGATGAGGGACTTTTGATGAAATTAAATGAACATTAATGAATTGCATAAGCAGTTTCATGAAAAGAGAAAAATTGAAATATAATTCAATAAAACAAGAAAATATTTGAGCATTAAAAAATTTTTTTTTAAGCTGATTCTGATATTTACTTTAAGAAAATCATGTCTTTCTCTTTCGAAGAAACAACGTGCTACATGTCCTTAAAAGACGCACATCTTCACTGTTACGATTACCTTTTCTAGAACCCCTCTGATGGATAAAAATACTTAATCTCATAACACATAACTCGTGTGTAAAGTGGCCATCAGCTTTAAACGATAGAGAAGGATTAGAAAATTACTACAAAACTAACAAAAAAAAGAGTATTTGAAAAAGATTCATTTTTTCTATATTTATAGTTGGTCAGCCCAACGGAAAATAACATTTCTTGTTAATCAATAATATTATTCTTTGTTACTTTTCGAAGCGCGATGCACTAATACAAAATTATTTCTTATTACTAGTAATAAGTAATAGTTCTGTTACGCCCTACATGTAATAAGTAATAAAAAATAAAAAAAATACTTTATTACTAGTAATAAGAAATAATTTTTTATTACTTTACTAAGTAAAGTGATAAGCCAGTAAAAGTAAAGTAACATCCCTACCCGTGACTATACTCTACACAATCGTACATGAGAAAAGTATTCAAAATACACAGTTCAAGCACAAATATACTGAACTTTATAAATAGTTTTACTTTCAGTTAATTTTGTAACTTCCCATATTCTATACATACATTATTCTATTTCACGTTCACATCGTCGATGTGACATCGGTGATAGTTTAAGTATATTATAACTTTTATTCGCATCTTTCGTTTAGAACGAAATGAACGTATTTTCTTTGTAAACGAAAGAAACACATAGTTCAATTTCCTTAACGACATGTCGTTAAGTCCATCCTCTTCATTCTCTTTCTTGCGATACGTATTACGAAAATATAAATGGATTGCGACATGTTCTTTAACTAGAAAACATTTCAAAGTCATAACTTATCCTTTAAATTTTTTTGTATCATACCCAGTTGAAAA
This sequence comes from Didymodactylos carnosus, assembly GCA_905250885.1. NCBI lineage: Eukaryota > Metazoa > Rotifera > Eurotatoria > Philodinida > Philodinidae > Didymodactylos > Didymodactylos carnosus. The sequence continues at coordinate 12,081 of CAJNOQ010005294.1, read as the reverse complement.
AATTTTAGAGAAAGTTTAATTACATCAATTTATTTAATATACTGTTGTCGAAAAGTAATCATTAAAGGAATTTTAATAATTTGTTGAAAACAAACAGTTGCAAAAATTTAAAATACAATTGCTGACAATTTAATCAATATACTAAGATTAAATGAATCGAAGAGGAACGTTACTTGTTGAATAAATTGATCAAATCAACTTTCTCCTACATTTTTTCAACTGTTTATGATACAAAAAATTTAAAGGATAAATTATAAATTTGAACTGAGGTTTCCTAGTGCTCAGCTTTCTAGAGAGGTAGTTATTAAGCAATGATTACTTCTGTTTCAGTTGTCAGGTGCATTAGAGATGTGCAGAGCGGACTTACCGTATCCTGCAGGGTGGGTGAGGGTCTCAGAGGCACAGAGTACTAAGGTCATCAGAACTCACAGGATAGGCTTAGGGCTTTTTCTGACAAATCTAAATGAATTATATCGTAGTTACGACACCGAAAATCGGTGAAAATTGGAAAAATCCAAAATCAGCTGTTTCGTCCTTGAGTCAGTCACGAAGATTATACTGCTAAGAAACTTTAAAAAATAGTGATTTCATCTATGAGTCATATAAAAAAATGATCACCATGGAAAAATCTCAAAATTTTCAAATGGCAAGGCCAGGAACTCTTATGAGAAGTTAGTCTGAAGTTTTTTTCAAGAGCGCAAAAAAGAGAAATCTCTTGTTTGTATGCTTGGTGAAAAGGAGGGTCAGTAGTCCTATTATCTATATTGTCTTATTCTGATTATCGTTATTATTTTTTTGGTGTACTCCAACAATATCCTAGTGGGCAAGAAATTCACCCGGTTTTTCGAAAGAAAACCGTTTGCCAAAATGACCGGATCGATGATTTGGGCTCTCACGGGATCATCTACTGTAAAAGAATGGAAGCATGTCTCGAGCTCGCGGTTGTGTGAATTTGTATTAGACACTATCTAGTAGTTATGACAGAATTCTTAAGTCTAAGTAATGTATCATTACGGAGTTGTACGTAGTTTACATTGACAGTTTCCTTTGATGCCGGAATTTGTGCATTTTCGGGCTCTTTGCAAAAATTGAATATCTCAGCAACGCAACAACTTTAGAATCTGCGGTTTTCGCCAAAATTCATGAAAATATTTGCTTTAAAGAAGTCCACTATGTTGGAAGAAATCTGACATGGTCGACTGAGCACGTTAGGTCGTGACTTATCTTTAATGGCTCATAATGACAAAGGGCTTAGCATGTATTCAAAACGTAGAACGTGTGCGAAAAGTAAATTTTTTTGATGCCTTTATATGTATTCCATTATTTAATGAATGTACTGAGATGCAATATAACGCCAAACGGCTTTGCATCATTTCACCATTTCTAATGCGTGAAAACGAAAACATTTGGTCTAATTTGACCGGTATTGATCTGGAGCCTAGCAGAATAGTCAGAATAGATCATTGCAGCGTTTAAACCCATAGGGAGCTCGTTAAAACTCGTCAAAAACTTACTTAAACCCGTTTAAACGTTGGCTGTTTACTAGGGGTGTTAATTTAGTTTTATTTTTCATTCATAATAACGGATAAAACTAAATGAATCGTTTATACTTAAAAAATAAAGATAAATAAATGAAAAAAAATTTATCTTTATTTTATAAAAGTAAATGATTCATTTATATTTATTTATTTATTTTTAAAAATAAAGGTACAAATAAATAAATAAATATAAAGAAATCATTTACTTTTATAAAATAAAGATAAATTTTTTTTTCATTTATTTATATTTATTTTTTAAGTATAAATGATTCATTTACATTTATTTTTCAAAGTAACACTAAATTAACACTCCTACTGTTTACCACTACAATGCTTTTAAACAGTCTTTTCTTAACTTTTTTAACCTAAAACTACGTGCGGCGCCGGCGAAAAACTTGGGAAACAAATTCTGTCTATGGCGGCGGCGCGGCTAACACCTCTAGGTTCAACGCGTTAAAAGTCACGGTTTTAAATGCAAAACTCATCAAAATGGATCGAAAAGCAGAACGGCCACAACGCGTCTGAAAGTTTAGCAAATTTCCTGCTGGGAAGTTATGTCAAGATACAATAATGCAGTCCTATTTGCATGACCCAGTTTTGTACTTCCCCATAAACTCCACAGACTCGATAACCATTATTAGGTACCATCAACTCATGCTGACTTCCACCATTAATATCACCATACCATTCACTACATCTTTTATTCGTAATAATCTGCAGGGCATCGATCCAGGCGCCACTTCTCACACCAAAGCCTCTAATAAATTCGTCATATTCCATAGAGAAATCATGCGGTGAACCGCCTCTATTTCCAAAGAGAAACGATTCTCGTTCAGTAAAGAATTCAAGACCATCCAGACAGAGACCACAATGAACTCGTATATTCACAAGTGAATGAGCGGGGAGTACAATCGATGAAGGAGAACCAGCTTGTAGGCCTAATTTAGCTGATTTCCATACCTTTCCTAGTCCTGGAACCTGTTGAACGTGCAGTAAATCCGCAACGTCGTCAGTGGAAGTGCTCGTTCCATTAAGAGCAATAACATTGATCTTGATTCTTCCTTCTGCACCAACTCGACTCCTTAATTCATGTTCAGAGAGAATAACTTCGGAAGGTGGCTTCTCGACATACTCTATCCATGATTTCGGAAACTCATCGCCTTCAAGGTAAACTTCTACTACCAACACCGCACTTGTCGACTTGAGTAAAACACCTTGATCAACTCCAAAAATTTGTATTTCGCCTTCTGCAGAAACTTGATCGCCAGGCAGTGCATAACACGGGTGCGCTCGAAAACGCAACAGATCGAGTCGATGCCATGAACATTCATCGCCGTTCAGTACCGGCGGACCAGGTGGTTCAATCACACTAAACGATCGACTTAAACGAATATAGTCTCGCATCATTACACCACTCCGTTGATGTGGACAACCGAATAAATGTCCTACTTCATGCATCATCGCACCGATACCGACATTACACGCAATCCAGTACTTATCACCTTCCACATCGACACCGCAGTAGCTTGTATTAACGCTTCTTTCATCCATAAAGCATGGAATAACATTTTCCAAAGATGTTGGCCAGGAAAAGAGAGAATGAGAGCCGAATATGGCGAGAGAATGTTGTGCAGTGACGCTTCCCAATCCCAATGCTGCATGTCCTGTAATCAGACCATTTTCAAAATGTGAGTCCAAGAATAGAGCTGCAATGTGATTTCTTTCGCCTGGAAATTCAGGACGAATGGCTTCTAATGCTATATCAAAGAGACTACTCGTTTTTTCTGCACTTTTATTCTGTTGCGCTCGTTGTGGGTCGCGGATTTCGGCAGTTGTGTATTTACTTTTCAATACACGGATCGTGGCTGTATATCTATACGATTGATCTGCAGAACTAAGTGTATCGCGTTGCCATGATTCGTTTAATTGAAATGTTCGATGACCTAGTCCATTTGATGACATCTGACAGCTGGTATACGCTTGCCATAAATACCCCGCCAATCGTAACTTCTTTATTGCTGTATCTAAATACGGTGGATCTTGAGAATCTGGAACATCGTCGTAGGTAAGTGGTGAATCGGATCCGACGATGATGCATAGATGAAGAGGAGGATTCTGTAAAAGTGGAGTATAATTTACTGTCCAAGACGATACCCATGGACTACTACCATCGTAGAAATTCATCTTGATTGTATTCTCACCAGGCGATAAATGTATTAATGCTTTAAATTGTCCATTTCTCACGGGAAACGATTGTGATGGAAAATTGTCATGGTGAGAAGAGATTTGAATTTCCCCGGTTGCACTTGATCCACAGGTTCCTTTTACAAGGAGGAGACGGGAATGGACTTGGCTGTTAGGAGGATGCGAGATTATGCGCGGTGAGGAATCTGGGAGTTGCTCCATTAGCATGTAATGTGGGAATGGTGACGGAGATCAGTGTTCTGTCGCAAGCTTATATAATCGTCATAAGTAATTGCATAACAGAACAGATAAGAAAAATCTAATCTTTACGCCATACATGCCACTTTGTATTTACTTCGAGTGAAACATACAACAGATAAAAAACGTTACCTTTCCTTTACTTGGCTATCTTTGCAAAAAAGAAAAAATAGAGAAAATAAAACAGACCATGTGTAACCACTTGTTATTTTTCACATAATAATAAACATAATAAATTTAGTGTGTCGCAATGAGCGAGTTTTTTAAGAAAGTGATGATTCTTCAGTCGTTGTCAAAATATTAAAATCCTATCGTTGATACAGTCGTGAACAAAAGTAACTGTCACCCCTACTTTCTATGAGTATCTCAACGGATCGGCCGAAATGTTTACTGCTAATAGGATTCCACGAGTTGTCGTCCAGACCACCAACCCGAGCTTGATCGACTGTAGCGTGACTGAGTTATTACGTGAACACTAACCTTGAAGCACCCACAGAGCAATTTTGCTTGTTTTGTCTCGTCCATTGCTGATTTTTTTAGCGCTAAATGCAGTCCAGTATATCTGCTGCCTTTAGTGCGAAGGCCGTCTTATCTCCACAAGATTCAAGTGCACGATGATTCGTACGCCGGCAGCCTCATGATCTGACTGTAACTCCGTTCCATCAAAGTTACGGTTCTGAAACTTTTACAGGTGAGAGAGAGAGAGACATACCTATCACACACTCAGCACATCTGCGATCACTTTGTCAGTATAACTGACGTCTAGAAATTTTCGTCAGCAATAGCCATATAAACTACACTACTCTCCTGTTCAACCGTTTGATCTCCTCTAACAACGCACTCACAATACAAAGCTCCATGCACGTGCTCATTCGATCAAGGGAGCAGAGCTGGAGCTTCAGAGACAGCAACGATGAGGTATGGAACGGATGGTGCCACGCTGAATTAGAAAATTACTTCTGGGGATGCGGTAATAATATTGGACTCACTCTATACAAAAGTATGAAATATACAAAGAGAAGGCTGTACTTTGCATACCTGCTATTAACGATCACTTCATACAGTCCTGAATTTATTTTTACTGATTTTAATCATCTATTGCAGTCGACATAAAATGTACATATTGTGCTTCATGCTACAGTCTGAGCTTCAGTCTGGTAAAGCTCAATGACAAGCCAGTGAGCGGTACATTCGCGTATGATCGTAGCAAATCCAAAGCCGAAGTGTATAATGTATTCATCGACTTCACTGAGAGTCAACTCTCTGAGCAGAACGTTTAAGATAATACAGCGAGTATAGCATTCTCTGCATTAGGCATGCAACGGTAACGATTATCGGTCCTTACCGATTATCGCCTCACCGATTATCGTCTCACCGATTGTAAGTGTGATTATGTAGAAATTGTATTTCATTTCTTAAGAAATCAAAACACTAATGAAATCTACTCTAACTCTGCTCTACTACTTCAGCTGATAAAATATCAGGAGAAAAGCATTGACTTTGATCGTCCTTTGGAAGGTTACACTGTGAAAGTCTTTAACTTTTCCACATTTGTAAGAAGACGAAAGCCTTGAGACTCTTATGGTAGTTCCTTTTATAAAATTTGGATTAAAACTGACTGAGTTATGAAGAATAAATTGAACATATACGTGTTGAATCTCTATAGACATTGCCAAGAATCGAACAGAAACATATCTTTTAGATATACTGTGCATATCTGAGAAGAGACATTTTATTTGCTAGTTCTCTGATATAAAGAAAAGATAAAAAGAGAAAGGATCAATAAAGAACGTTAGCTGAGAGCATGAGTTTATTCTCAGTACAAACTCACTCTCTCTATTCTGATTTTGCTTTCGATCGCTAGCAAGCGTTAGAAACTTTATTGGTTTTATCGGTAAGAAGCGCTAATCGGTAAGATGCGATAATTGGTAAGATATGATAAAACCGATAAATTATCGTTACCGTTGCATGCCTACTCTGCATGGACAAAGGCAATTGTGTACCGATAATTAACAGTCGATCACTTTCGTTTTTCGTTCAAGTCGTCTTTCTGATTGCATTTGTGTATCTAATCTCTCTTGTATTTTACCTAGTAATCTTATGTAAGGATATGTCAGTTCGGTATTGTAAGAAAGCCACAACATGAGCAATCCACTCATCCCGCTCGATTCTGCATATGTCGCTGCAAATTAGTGTAAAAATATTTACAACTTCAATCGTTTATAGGTGTACAGAACAGTAACTTCAGGTTGACTTTTGCAGTTTTCTGCAAATTTATTCGATTCTGTTCGTTATTGATACAAGGATTGACTTTTGTGTAATTGAAAAATCTCAGAGAATAATGATAGGCAATGCATTCTTATTTACCAATGTCTTCGTTCTTTAGAGACTTCAATATGTGTTCTTTGAACGTGACAAAACTAACTCACCGTATTGTCGGTCATGTTCTATTTATTATATTTCATTCTACTGATCGGTATCACCAGCAACAGTCAGCAGCTGTCACGAACTGCTGTTTAACTATATATATATATAGTTACACAGCAGTTCGTGAAAAAAACGAAATTGAAGAGTTACGTAAATCAGTTCATGTACTAACAACGGAAAACAAGAAATTGGCCTCATCTTTCTAATTCGAACGTACCGAAGAAAAAGACACTTTCACCTTTTCATAATCAAATTGAACAGTTTCCAAATCGAGATGATATTTCGAAACCTTGCCCGGATTAAAAGAAACATGTGAATAATCAACAGATACGCTACCGACTGAATCATTTAACAGTTCTACATCAACAGTTCGAGATCGAAACAGGAACTGATATTGATTATATCACATTTTGCCGTCACGTTCCTGATAACATTAAAAAACCAAATCATGACAGCTGGGGAACGTGTCTTTGTGTCACCTGTCTCAACCCTCAAATGGAATTCGAGAAGCTTCATCATTTGAAATCACGATATCCGCTGGTGAAAATTGTGCTAGATCGTTATTCTTGTGATTTGTCTGAGTCGGTGAAAGATGATGATCGAACTGAAGAACTTAAGAAAGAACTAATGAAACTGTATACTGAAAATTTTAATGTGACATATTCGGAGTGGCAAAAGAGGAATTTGTCCAACTGTGCTGCTCCTGTATCTACGAAAGTAACTCTAACACATACAATACAGAAATTTCTGAAAAAATTCATTTCTGAAGTTGATGTAAGTTGATTTTTTGATTTCAGTCAGGAAATGTGTAATTTATTCTCTGTTTTTCAGACATTGGCCAGTCATATTCACAGAATTCGTGAACAATTTCGTGCAGCAAAGATGTCTAAAGAAGAAGCAAAAGTGGAAGATGTCATTGCCACAATTCAGCTGGACTGGAGTGAGAACTATCACCTGCAACAAGCTAGAGAAGAAAAGGATATAGTGGATTTTTCTAGAGCTCAAAACCAACATGAATTTATCTTTTTTTGTGGTTAGGAGCATTTTATTTCGAACAACATGTCGCTCTTCAAATTGGTTATGTTTGGCTAAAAGATGGCTCGTTTAGTTTCGGCTGTTTATCCGATGATACAAATCATATGGCTGAGGCGGCATGGGCCGGTATTCAACCACTTCTGAATCATTTAGTTGATGAAAAAGAAATTTCAATCATCAATATCATTTCCGATTCACCCATATCTCAGTACAGAAACAAAACTATGTTTTATCTGATTAAGAAATTTGCTGCCAAACAGAAAATCAAAATTAAATGGATCTATTTTGAAGCGGGACATGGTAAAGGAGTGGCTGATTCAATTGGTGCCACACTGAAAAGGAAGATGGACGAAGCGATCAATTATAATCCTGATGATTCGTTTTCTAGTGTATCTGATCTTATCGATGCCATTGAAGACAGGACTGATATCAAACTATATCTTTATGGAAAATCTGATGTTGAAAAGGTGAAATTACCGAAACTGTCAACAATCAAAGGCACTGTTACTCTACACGAAGTGGTAGCAACAAGCGATGGGAAATTCTATGGCAAAGATTTATCAAGCGATAAGGAAAGCTTGTTGGCAGTGAAATTTTAAGTTTTATACTCATACGTTTATTATTATTTATACTCATAAGTTCATACTCCTCTGAGTGATTTTAATGTAATACCTTGGCTCAGATCTGTAGTTTTTATTGCTTTTTATACTTATGATAAGAAATAACCAGACCTGTAGCGAACGAAATGACCTTGGATCAGTGTGGTTAAGCTCAGTGTCCTAAATAAGGCTCTGGACTTTGAAAGAGCACAGACTAGACCGAGAGCTTTAAGCCGATGATCTATAACAATATTCCGCAGTTTTTTAGACTCTCCAAACACGCAACCTCAGAAAAATCAGCTTTTTTATGCGGTTTTTCGAGGAGAAATGCGTATTTTGACATCTTTCGCGATTGTTTTTGGCGTACTTCGATTGCTGTGGGTACCATTAGATTATCCGAGCTCAGATCTATCTAATGATGTGTCATACATGGACTGTCGACGCTCATTCGGCACAATTTCTCTTAGAAAGTTTTTTATTGAAAACCCGAAATTTATGTTCTAATATCTCGACCAGGACGAGTCGGGTCGGATATTTTTACTACGGATTCACTATATGATAAGGAACAAGATGTACGAATTAGATTTTCCCTGGGAGGACTTTCATTTTTTTTTACCAATTGTATAATAAAGTTGCATTTCACTCATATATTTTGATCCAAAACAGGATATATATACCCATCAGCATATAGACCATGAGACTCTACTGTATTTGTGGAAGTTATATTTGCTAACCATTGAATATCGCATCTAAGTTGTTGGAGATCGGAATAACTATCTGCAAATGTATAGCAAAGTATATACAAAGCCTTTCTGAAGTGTTCGAGTGCCTCTACAAATCTATTCGTGTTTTGGTACACCAAACCAATCTGTGCGTATGTTGCACCTAGATCAGGATGAAACAGAAGAAGTGATTTTAGCTCAATATCTAGAAGGTTTTCTAATGCTATACTAAATTCTTTTTTCATCCGATAAGTAATACCAATGTTCTTGTAAACAAGAGCAAGGTATGAATGATCTCTTGGCAAACTTTTCTGCCATATGACCAACGCCTTATCATGCATGAACAAGGCTTTCTCAAAATTTCCTTCCCCACAGTAAATTCTCCCCTTTCCCGTATAACACATAGCCATGTAATGATCATTGTGATACGTTCGATACAATTCAAGTGCTTGGTTGTAATTTGTCCTAGCTAAATCATAATTTTGATCGTTTGCATATATGCTTCCGACATGGTTGAATGTCGATGCTAATCGCGAGGATTTCAAGGGAAGACCAAATAGTATGTTAAAATACACCATGGCTAAATTTCGGTAACCTTTTGCAAGTGAAATTCGTCCTAAACCTTGATAACATGGAGCTACCGTCTCCTTCCGATGAATTAATGCCTTGTAGCACGTCTCGGCTCTTTTATAATCCCCCATTTTATAAAACAGGTCGCCCAGAGAACTCAAGTCAGCGCTATCGCCAAATTTTGACTTCATATGCCGATAAACGTCCACAAGGTCGTGGTTGTCATCATTACAGAGCTTTAAATGGACGTTCCACAGTGTGGACGCAGAGTTATAAACAACTTCTACGATTTGGAATACGCAACCTAGAGTGAATAACACTTCCTCCTCGCCCCTGATACAGCTCAAATGTGAGATGCTGCCGAATGGTCTACTGCTTAATGCTAAATTCGCATCAGTTTGAGATAGAATACGCTCGTGATCCTGAGCGGATTGAATAAAGTCGAGGGCCAAATCACGACTTTGGCTTGTAGAAAGGAAACTGTTCATTGAAATGAATTCTCCAATGTTCGATCGAAGACAATTCAACTCATCGGCTGACATTGCTTGTCCCCGAAAGACTCTCACACTTAGATCACATATGTTTCTCGAGAGGTGTCGCAGCTTTTCATGTTCACCTATTAGTTGTTTATGAATGTCAACAATAAGTCGCCTCAATGCAAATACGGTTTCGAAGTCTTGTTCTCTCAATGAACGGTTTATGAGGCGGTAGAAGCAGCAATCTTTTGTATACCATTCAATGGCTTTCGAGGAATGATATGTTTTAGTAAATTCGTCGATTCTTGCACATTCAACCGTATCGGTAGTATACGCACGACGGCAGACATCAACGAGCTCTTGTTGCGATGTTGTATCTGATAAGCGAAATAATAATTCGACAAACAGTTGGAACCACATGAAATTAGCGTTGTGTGTTTTTAGATTAGTATGACTAGCTTCATTACGATTAAAAATGTTGAAAGATGGAATAAGATTTGGTTCTGCTGCAGTACGGTGACAGTGATCGTCCATCTGTTTTTCAGTTACAGTATGCATATCATATTCGCCTAAAACAAAAGATTTTCTTTTACCGAAAATATTACTCATAAGCTTGCATTTTTATAGTTTTCTGCGTCTATTATAATATCTGTTACATCGTAAATGTAAATGACTTTGAACTGGTAGCTAAAGTTGTGTTATTAATGTTTTCAGATGTTGGTTTTCTGCGTGGAGGAACTGTTGGAGGCGTATTAGTAGAGAATCGTGTATGCCTTGATCCATTTAAGACAATGGTGGAAAAGGTTTGTCTCACATAATGTTGAAAGAACAAAAATCTGTTATAGCCGATACCTTTTACTTAGTTCACAAAATAATATTACTCATCAGCTACAATAATATTACTCATCATGCTGTCCGCACTTCTTGTCTCATTAATATACCGCAAACGAGAGCAATTGCATACTTCACAAAGAAAAGAAGTATGCTAGTTTGAAACGATCCAAGCAACATTTTGCTTGGTTTTTTCAACTGTAAAAACAAATTATTGTTTTATCAGCTATTTCAAATGCAGGTAACAACGAAAAACACCGAAAGTAAGAATGCGGAATGAATTAAAGCGTACTATAAGTGTTTTGTACTATTTTAATCATATGTGATATTCCAATAAAATCATACCTCTTTTCGATAATCCATAATATATAACTGATTTTAATCCCTAAACAGATGGATGAGTTAATGGCTGTAAAAGAAAATTTTATCGTTATGTATCATACTTTAACAAATGCACTCTTACTGAATGCTTGTGTCGTACATGCGCCCAAATGTCGTTGCGCACAAACGTCGTTGCGCCCGAATGTCGTGCCGAAACGCCGTTGTCCAAGCTATAGCAAATATTCGGAAACGACTGTGAGGTTCAGCATACAAACTCTAGCTACCATTTTCGAAACATTTTTTTCTGTGTGTATTATGCGCGTTAGCTGCAAAAGATAGTCCTTATATTGCAGGAAATGGGAACTATACTGATGAAATGATTAACACTTGACTACACGTGGGCAAGATATTCAGTATCACAGTTGTCAAGAGATAGAGGAGTGACCATTGTTTTGGTCAATACCATAATTGAATTTCTTGACTTTACAGCTCAATCTCAACTATACCATGAGATGAAGCATTGTAAATTGAATATCTGTACGGTTTTAGTATTACGAACTAGAATTATATTGATTTCTGAAAAAGTTTTTATGAAAATATTTTAAATAGCGAATCTGAAATTGGTTACGAACGACTGACTGAAAACATTCTTCAAAAATCAAATTTCAGAAAACATATACTTTTAAACAGCACCGATTTTATTCCGTTTACAAAATCCTAACCCATGTATGATATGGAAGTATGAAGTCAAAAACTGAATTATTTTAGTTTTTAAAAATTTCACTATAATGTACCTTAGAATTATGTACTTAAGGGCCTCCCCCCCCCTCAGAAATGGTGATTTTCGGTCAAAAAATCGGTTTTGAGATACACACATGGAAAGATAGCCTGAAGTGTCTACTTCCAGAATCTACATTGCTTTTGGTTACAAAACTGATTTTTCGGGGATTTTGAGCAAGTTTTCTAAGAGCCTCGAAAAAAGGGGTCTTTAAATAATGGGTTTTTCCTGGATACTTATGTAATTAAAATTTTTTTGAAAACACACCTTTGTAGAGCAAATGTTTCTGATCAAAATAAGACCTCGCACAACTCTGTATGACCTTGCATCAAAAAGTTACAG
>CAJNOQ010005293.1:0-15579 GCA_905250885.1 Didymodactylos carnosus | reverse complement strand
GATTAAAAATTTCAACACATGGCAGTCTATAATCAACTTTTAAGGCGTAGAAAAATTGAAACTAAATAACGAACGGTTTCTGATCGGTTCCAATCGTTATCTTCTCTAAAATATATAGGGCCATTTCTTTGCAGAAACTGTCCATTGTCCTTTTTCATCACCACATTGCTGCATTTGTTCTACAGCTAACTTTCTGATTGCTTCATGTAATTCTTCAGGTTCAACAAGTGAAAGAAGAGAGGAAGAATACTCCGCCTTGCGGCTAACGTTACCGGTGTAGGGTGCTGCCGAATAGCAGTTTCAATAGCCCGATACCTTCCATGCAGTTGACAAGCTTCTGAAGTGGTCACCCGTCTCGTTACTATTCATCGACACAGCTCTGGGCAGAAGGCTAGTACAGAGTTGGCTGGACAGAGTTTTTTCGCCCAATTACTTGAGTATAAACACTTCACTAACCACGTACAAGCTTTCCGGAAAGCCACGAGGACTAGCCGGAGAAGCTGTATTGTACATCATAACGTAGTGAGTATGCTGTCAGAAGGGGGATCCGAGGCACTGAGACATAAGTAACTTGCCCAAGGTTATTACATACAAGACAAACCGGTATCGCATTTTTGATACCGGTTACACCCCTAATGTGTGCTACCTAAATGTCCTGTCTTTTAAGGGCCCCTCCCTCCTTCAGAAATTATCACCGACACCGTACATCCGATCTTGACGAAGGTTTCCATAAATGTTAGGCGCAATGAGTTATAGGAATGAAAAAATTTCTTTTTTCGCGAAGTCTTACGATTCAGGAGTTTTTCAGAGATCAAGGTCCAAAAAGGATCCTGAAGTACGTCCCAAGATTTTTTAATATACTTCAAGCTGAAGAGTTAGGGTTTATTTTATCTTAAACTAGGTACCTAATTACAGGAACTGACCGGAGCCGATCTTTCAATTAAGCCTCTATTGGTTTTCCAGGCAACCAACAAGCTCCAAAACCCGAAAAATCCTTCCGGATTTTCGAAAACTCCTCAGTTTGACAAAAACCCAAGGTCTAGTTCAAAAACCGACGCCGGTCAGTCTATGTAATTTCTTTACCTCTTTTAAACAAAAAAAGAATGAAGTCTCTACCACAAACCGCTATTAAAAATCTTCGGACGCACTTCAGGTGTAACTCCTATATAGAGAGAACGCTGTATGAAATACTCGATTTTATGACTTCTAGGAAAATGCCTGTGACTTTTTGATGCAAGGTCATCCAGAGCTGTCCGAGATCTTATTTTGATCAGAAACGTTTGCTCTACAAAGTTGTGTGTTCAGAAGAATTCTAATTGCATAAATATTCAGGAAAAAACTATTATTTGAAGATCCGGTTTTTCGAGGCTCTTAGAAAACTTGTTCAGAATGCCCGAAAAACCAGTTTTGTAACCACAAGCAATACAGATTCTAGAAGCAAACACTTTTGGCTACCTTTCTATGTGCGTATCTCAAAACGGACTTTTTGACCCAAAACCATCATCTCTGAGTGGGGGAGGCCTTCAGTTACAATGTACCGTTGTAGCACAACGTGCCTGAAACTTTTTGTAGCTGTCGGGTTTACTTCAACATCGTCAAAAATGGTTGTAGGGACGTTCCAAGCCTGTCTTCGGCATTTTAAATTGAAAGAATACGTGTGTAGCACAATTACTTTGTCTTATCTCAATATGTAGCAGAATTGATAAAGTTTGGAAGTATGTATGAAATATTACTTCGAAATCTCCAAGTAGCAATATATCAACTATTTAGACACTATTTGCGTTAGCTGGAATATGACTAAACTAAAAGCTGAAACGTATTTACAAAACAATTGCCATCTGATTCTATATTGTGAAAACTTCCTAGGACTTGTCCGTTTTCTGATGGAAAAGGAAGTTTGAAATATAACGTTTATATACTAGGATTTTTGTGGTTTCCCCAGCATTTTTTATCGGTAGCTGTAAACCAAGGGAGAAACTGCGGACTTTTGACCTAAGCGGACTCGATCGGGCTTACGGAGACTTTACCGAACTTTAAAGTCCGCTCAAGTCTATAAAGTCCGCAGTTCACACAAGTTTTAAAAGTTACTACGATATATTATTACTATATTATATATGTTCTATGTTATGATCTAACAGTAGGAAGTTTTCACATTTTTGCTTCGTAGAAGCAACGCTGACAAGCTTCTTTTAATCATAATTGTTTTACTATTATTACTTATTTCACGCTGAATTCCAAACGTGAGCCCAAAATCCGTTTGATTGGCCCGGAACCTGAAAAATTAGAAGTGCATCACGGTTAAACATTGGGAACATCCTGAACCTCTACACTTACATTAAATTCATTCAGTTAAGACTATACACTTATTTCCTTTAAACATCCGAGCTTTTATCGCAGAATATTCGAATTTGAATTCACTTTAAAACATCCTGCATATGTCACTAGTATACAGCGAACAGATGTCACCATGGAAAGATGGACATTTCGTTCGTATGAGACTAGACTCTCAGTCAAGAGAATAAAGAAACTGATATGCCCGTTCCATTGAATTGCGATTGTTCTTACGAATAGCTTAAGATTCGTTTATAAGTAATCCCTACGTCCAGTAGGCTCTAGCTAATATTTTGACTCTGTCAAAATTAATAGTGATCAACCATTGACCAAATACCAGGCCCATGAGGTGGAAATTCTTCATTCAGACGTTAGAGAGACCAACGGCGAAATTTATTGAAAAATACCAGGAGCGGAGTATAGCCAAGTTTCTCACGAAAAATGTTTTTTGATAAACACTATGTCATTCAATTCAGTTTTTAATGTCGATGCTTAGTATGTTATTTATTTCGATTAAGGATTGATTTTTGATGGTAAAAATATCATACTATGAATGAGTTTTTGCGTATTTTGCAAGGGGAAAAGCTGAGAACTGAGGTTTTTGAGAAATTTTATGCACAAAATAGCATCTTCTCAGTAGAACTAGTGTGCATATGTTCTTCAATACTTTTTCCTTTGTTAATTTAATCATATTAACTTCAGCAAAATAGTCAGTGATATGTCATTTATGCTATTTTATTAATCATCTTACTACATGTTAATATCTTCCTAAGTAGTCTGAGTTGGTTGTAGCAATTCTGTAAGCTAAAACTGTGTCGCTAACATATTTTGTAAATAGTTACAAGAGTATAAAAATATATCTCAAAGTTCAAGCTGAAGTTACATCCGAGAAAAGTTCTAGTGCGAGAATGACATTAGCAAACTTATTCAGCTTTTAAATTACATTGCAAAAACATGAAAATAAAAATATGTTTATTTTTTTGTTATCACACGTACCAAACGATCCGAAGATGGTATGTGAGGAGCCAGCAAGCCGTTTGCTTGTGTAAACACTTTTCCCGATCATTGATTAATACTCTGAAATAGGAGTGAGCAAGTGAAGGTTTCACAGTATCATAAACACGCATGCCATTGAAAGTACAGTTATTAACGTTCGACAAATATTACGAATCAATTTGTACGTCACTTTCATATTCATCTTCCGAATCAGTTCTTCCTTGTTCATATTGATTCACCACATTAGTGGTCTCATTATCCGATTCCGAATCTGAATCGGAGAATCACGTTCGTTGGCTTGAATATTCAATTGTTCTTGATTTCTCCAACCGGCTCTTGACAAAAAAACTGACGTCGTCGATTGTTATGATCTTCCTAGTATTTTTTAAAATATCAAAAAAAAGGTCCTGACACAGACCGAGCTGAACGGAAAGTTGATTCACATGTCTGTGAATTGAATAACCAAACGGGAAGAGCTTCTTCAGGTAGTTGATTGTCGATAACGAGAAGAGTAAGATAGGTTAGTGTGTGTGTGTTTAATTCAATAGACTAAATAAATGATAATATTATTTAATGGTTTAATATTACAGGATTTGTACTTCGAAAAGAAACTGATCAAGAAATGGGCAGTCTACTATTTTCGAGTTATACCTCAAAACAAATGTCACTATTTTCATCCCCTCGTACATCATATAAAATGGTATTATCGCATGAATAGCTGGATAGGATGACTCATCTATTTTACACGATTTTATCAACATAGGAAAATAATATAAGCCTTTTTCTGAGCAGTGTTGAAGTTCAGTGTATATATTCACTGTTAACTTGACTTTACAAAAAATCGAAACATAAAACACTTACAAAAAATGATGGATTTGTGATAAAAAATTGTTGTTTCGACTTTTGGTGGTCTTTTGAGAATTGGGAAGTTTTCTGTCATCCAAATACAGATCATTAATAAACATTTTGTCGATTGACACAGACCATAATCAGCAGATGAAAGTTGGTACCCAGACATTGTAAAGGCGAGCCATATGATTGGTGTCCTTTTCGATGAATGCCAGTCGAATATATTTGATGATCTTACAAAAAATAGAAATGACGGGGAATATGTTCAGTTTTTCAACAAACGATTCCTCGATATATGTAGTTAGGTACAAGAGATAATATCCAATATATAGGTTACTATAGTTATTCTTTTCATGCACTCGAATACATGTATGTAATCATTATGTTGAGCTACCTTGGAAACTACATGAGCACATCACATATCATTTGTTTTAAAATTTAGCGAAATTTTTGTTCGATCATGTCAGTTGCGTTTTAGCACTACTAGTGATAAGATATATTCATTTTAGATAGATTATTTGATGCTAGCTGGCATATTGAAGATGAATCGTTTAAGACTATTGTTTATGCAGACAGATTTGAAGCAAACCTTTGTTCGTATATTCATTAAATCAAGTAGTCCTGAATGTAGATGAAGGAAGGACCGTAGGTCACAAGTATTATATTGAAAATCGTTTGAAGCTTTTTGTTAATGTAATACGGAAACAAACAGAGATGTCAGGTTCAAAATGTACAAAATTGCTTGACGGTCATCGCTGACTTCATCTCATCCGATGTTATTTATTATTTGAAGAAGGCATCAATATAATGTCGCATCCGCCATATTCGTCATATCTACTACTACATAATATTTGGTTAAATAATTCTATCGAATGAAGTTTTACTAATTAAATAAATGAAATGTAATGTGCTCATGTGGTTTTCAAGGTAGCTCAACATTTTTTAGAAAAAGAGTTCAAAAAAATTTTAATAAATTGTTCGAACGGATTGAACTTGGTATAAATAATCATGACAACTATCCTGAACATTTGATAAAATTAAATTAAAAATATCTCCTTATCTTTATATTTTTATTTAATGTTGCCAGAACTTTTGGTCAGCCCTAAGTAATATTAATCTTGAATTTTTTAAAATCAAAGAAGCAAGAAATAAGTAGCATTAATATTTTTGCGCTACATTCGTGTCTATTTCTGAGGTTATTACTGATAATTTACGTTGGAAATAAAATATGGTTATCTGAAAACAAATCCACATTTTTGATAAATTTGATTGAAAATTGACGTTTTTGATGTAAAACTGATTTAATCTTAAAAAACTCAGCTTAATCCCCCTTGGTATTTTGCCATTCGTTTTGAAAAAATTCATTTTCTCAGTAGTGATGCATTATTTTTGAAAACTAATCGTCAGTTTTTACTACAGATATGGTGGTTAGAATGAAGTAAAAATTCTTTTATGTCTTAACTCCTAGGACTATATACGGTTTGCAAGTTGGACAGTGGACATTTCGCAGTTGTGCTCGTTTTTTATTTTGAGTTCGGGTAGCAGTTTGACCCTTAAATAGGCCAAAATATTGTCTTTTATACTCAGTTTTGCATGAAGAATCAGAAAATAAGTTAGAAACCAAAGTTGTTAGTAAGTCCTTACATGCACTTAACATTAAATTAAGCAGCCAAGTGCTACAATGACCGTTTCAGGATATCGAAACTTGGGATAAGCTTTGACGTTGTAGTGTCCCAGCAACAGGTTCTAAGACCGTCTACAAACTAATTCAAACATATACTGTAGAAGAAAAACTTGAATAGAAATAAATTAAGAAAAGCATTGCTTCTGAGTCAAGTATTTGTGACTAGCTGACTGATAGATAACGAACAACGAAACAAAGCAAAAATAATAACAGACTGTAATTACGTCAGTGCACAGAATTGTCTTCAAACTCGAAAGACGTAAGGCTTCAGTCAACCTATGATCTAAGCGAAGAATATTGTCCAAGCTATTTTTAAAATTTTGAAAAGAGAATGAAGATGAAAATTTTGCTTTTATTTCAAAACGTCAGTCAGTTTTGACTATTTTCAAAATCAATACTTTAAAAATGTTTCATTGAAAAATGCCTTTTAAGAAAACTGAAATTGACTTTTTTTTAGATAATTCGACGAACTCTCTCCAACTATGAGAAAATAACGAAAAAGAATCTTGCTGAACGTTTGAACTGTCGGCACCTTGCCATTGATCTTCCAGTTTGTCCATCAATTCTATTCGAAATATAAATCCAATTGGAAATAAATATTCGTTTCATCATCCATAAAACTCTCCTATCAGCTGGTGGTCGATTACTTTTAACACTTGTATAAAAAAGTAATTCATCGATATAGGTTACCGACGCTTGTTCCTCAACTTTTCCAATTCGCTTGAAATCATATGTTTTTCATTCTTGATTTGTTTAATCAGTAAGCACAGTTGTACAATAAAGAATTAACAGATGAGCGACGACTCGTAACGGCTTATCGTGAGCAACATATGACTTAAGAAGGTGTGAGAGAATTTTTAAGAAATCCATGTAAACAATTAACTTGTTCAACGTACGATCTTGCTATTTCTGGATAGAAATATATGAGATTTTTTCTACGATTATAGAAAAGAACATTCTGCATCTTATTATAAACACAAGGTTTTCTGTGAGACCCACCCTCAGGATAGAAACTGATTTTCAAGCAAATTCTAGTTTTCTGTCTATTTTATGCTAGTATTTCCACTCATTTCTATGAGTGTTTCCAATTGCCTTAAGCTGGGTACGTGGAAACGATTGAAACAATTTCAGCGTTTACCTTTTTAATTAGAACGCAGATTAGCCAATGAGTAGAGCTTGGAGGTTCTCACCATTTGTAGAGCAATAATTGGTCTATCTACCTGTTGGTTAATTTCCAGTATTGTCCTGAATAATGTCTTTGTTGCCTCATTGCAACTCTATATGAATTTTCAGCTGTACTATCATTTAATAAATCTAAGTGGAATTGTTTATCAATTGTTTCTAAATATCTTGATTTTATACGGTAGGCTGATTGTTGTTCATGTGGATAATTTGTTAAAACAAAAATCCATTGTTGATATGGTGATTGTTCTTCTAGAGGAGCTAATTTTAATTTATATGGAAATTCTGAAATCAATGTCAATACTTGGTTGGCTTTATTTAATTTAGTTGACAAAGTAAAATTATTATTATCGTTTAATTGTTTTATTTTCCATAATTGTTGTTCATCATTTTCAGATGTTATTGACATTCCAATAATTTGATTTTCATTATTATAAACAGCTAATGATTTTGTTGTTTGTTGCCATGTATTTGTTAGACGATAATAAATTTCATCAACTAAATTAGATAAAATATTGACACTACGGCTCATAATCATAAATAACGAACATCACCAATTCCAACGTCTGTATTAGTTCTAGTCCTAAATTAGTAGATTAAAACTTGGTCGACAAAAATAAATCGCAGAATGTTTCGCACCTTTTTTATTTCACGGTTTTTCGGATTATATACCCCCTCAGACCACTTCGGAATAAGTCAGAAACAAAACCATTTATCGATCTGATTATTTCGTCATTCGATAGAAAACTCTTTAAGAGCCATTGCAGATAAGCGACGACCAAGTACTGCAGAAACTGCTCAATCGCCTTTGTCAAAACTTGATTTATNTGATTTATAGGTCAAAAGTACAATCAGTAGCAAGTTTTTTGCCGCAAATCGCAGCTCTACAACCTAAGTAGTTATTGAGATATTCAAGTAAACTTAAAATTTCTTTCGGAGGTCATTGATAGCCCCTTCAATTCTCCACCTAATGAGATGCTAGTCAAGTTTCTACAATCTTGGACGACTGAGTCCAAGATTCCACATTACGTAAATATACACATTATATAAATTCATTCCGTTTACTGCCATTATCGAGCAGTGTCGTATTTTCTATGGCACGTTTTGACAGAAGATCGTAGAAACTTGACCAGCATCTCATTTGGTGGAGAATTGAAGGGGCTATCAATGACTTCCGAAAGAAATTTTAAGATTACTAGGTTTTCTAGAAAACCGAGTTTTTCAGGGATCTCTATCTCAAGCCCCAAGGTGTAGCATAACTTTCCTCCATGGAAATATATAAAACTCAACGCTCTCTTCCGTTTGATACCAAGTTCAAAGTTCTGTGTTAGGTAATGTGGTCCGCAGACGTTCTACAAGTTCGGCGAAAGCCGCCGAAGATGCATTCTTCCGATGTGAGGATAAAATGGCTATAACTTTTTTCTAATAAGCCTAGTGACTTGCGGTTTTCACCATTCGGTTCAGTTTGCTGTGCTCTATAATGTGAGATAGTTCTCGTCATTGACGTCAAAGGTCCACGCAAATGGTGGAAGGTTTTATATGGATTGAGTCTATCCGTCGACGCCGAAATTTCACTAAAAATTCAGTATCTTGCGTTTCTCTTGTAAGTCCAAAGTTTTTCTTTTGCCGTTTTATCACTCCACTCTTCTAGTATCTACGTGAAAAGGCTTAACCTTACTGAGGCGGTTACGTCTAAGTCAAGCCGTTAGAAAGTAACACACTCAAGCTTAAACGCTAATTGATCCTCATTCACTACCAAAAAAATTGCAACTTTTCTTAAAACTTGAATATCTCAATAACTACTTAGGTTGTAGAGCTGCGATTTGCGGCAAAAAACTTGCTACTGATTGTACTTTTGACCTATAAATCAAGTTTTGACAAAGGCGATTGAGCAGTTTCTGCAGTACTTGGTCGTCGCTTATCTGCAATGGCTCTTAAGGATAACTTTGTTGAGACTTTTTTATTTTTTGATTATTTTACAGAAAAAACCGTCGTTTTAGCCGATCAATTTATTCACGATCAATCTACTAGCATTGTAATCTAACAACAATTTGAGTGTATCAGATTGATGGTTGTGGCGTTAATGTACGATCTTCCTAGTCTACACCATCTAGAGCATTGAAAAAACTAGTCAATTAACTTCGAAAGTATACTTTTATGGATGCAATATTTTATTCTCGTTCTGTTGCAAGATATTTTAACACAATTCCTTTATTATTTGTATAATCTAAAATCGATGAGTGATTGGGTAACCAAAATGTTAAACCAGTTCTTATTGCTTGTTGAAAATATTCTAAAGCTTCTTGATATCGTCGGCATTTAAAATAAGCAGCAGCAATATTATTATAGATCGTTGATAAATCCGGTGGATAATACATTTGTTTCCTTTCTGATTCATTAAGCGCTTGTTGAAATTTATCTAAAGCTTCAGCATATTTTCCATTTTGATAATTAGCAAGACCATCATTATTTAGAAGTTTATGCATTAGGGATGTATTACTGGACGATAACGATTTTGTTATTAATTCTATTGTATTTTGTAATGATGAAGAAGTGGACGACGATTGAAGAGTCTTATTACACTGCTTAGCTACAATAGCATGATTATAAATTGAAATGGGTAAAGATGGATTATCTTTGTTGGTATTAGTGCTCTTAGTGCAGTAGTCCATGGCTTTTTTAAAATATTCTTCAGCCAAATGATATTCATCCTGACCTAATCGAAGACAGCCAAGATCATTATAAATTGGTCCTAGATCTTCATGATGTTCGGGTAACTCATTCAATAGTATTTTGTAGTATTTATCTGCTTTTTTATATTCACCTATTTCACTAAGAAATTTTCCAAACATTAACAGTGTTGATTTTTCCCCTAATTGTTCTTTTAAATATTGTGTTAGTTCAATCCTACATTCATCATCTTCGCTAGCTAATAATAAATCTACATTCCATACATCATATTTATCTTGCTCGATAGACGTTATACGCCACATTGTACCAACTGAGAATAATATTTCATCTTCATCCGGTATATGACTAAATTGCTTTATGGAAGCATAAGGTTGTATTAAAATTTTATCTTCTATTTTTCTTATAATGCATAGTTTAAATAAAACCCGTTCATAGCCAAAAGGTACGGTTGCTCCTTTACCAGAGTACATATCAGCAACAGATTCTTCTCGAGTAGCTGATAGAAATCCATTAATAGATACCAGGCCATTGATATTATTTTTCAGAGTTTTTAATGTCATAGTTGATATAACTTTACCTCGATAAATAACTGTTGGTACTTGCTGCGTAAGATTGTGCTGATGTAGAGAATATATTTGATTATGAATTTCTGTGATAATAAATCGAAATGTAAATAAACAATCAGGATCTTGTGTGCCCCGTACTTTATTTGTTAAACGAGGACAAAAACATGGTCTTGTATACCATCTTATTGCATGTTCAGAACAGAAAGTGGATTCAAAGTCTAAAATATTTTTCTTTTCTATTTCATTGTCATGATAATAATCAAGACACGCTTTTATCATGATGTCTTTTGTATCTTTCGTGAATGGCATTCGTAGTAAAATTTCAATTATTAGTTGAAACCAAATAAATTCAGTTGATTGCTTACTTAGATTTCGTATGGAATTATTTTCTTGACGCCTGAAACAACATAGAGATCGCAGTGGTCTTTTTTTATTGACATTTGCACAATTTGATCTATAATCGTCTAAATGTTTCATTAATAGTATTTTATCCGTAAAAATTTTATTGATCGTTTTTGAATAATTTTTTGCTATCCATTTTTGTTTTTGTGGTTCATCTTTACAATATATATAAATTGAAATGATTTCCAATCTATCATGAATAATTGAAATAATTTGTTTTGCTACATCACTAGATAAAATTAGTAAAATTAGTTTTTGTCCATCATTGTTCACAATATAATGAATAAATAAACATAGATCCGAAAATATTTTTAAATTATCATCACTTAAAAGTGTTTTTATGTCTTTGATAAGATCATCATTATCGGAATTTTTGGAATCAACAAATGCAATAGATACCTGATCATTGTCATTAAATAATGGTAATAATGAAGCTCTTAAACAGAGAGAATCGATAGTATTTGTAAAACAACCCACGCTATTTTCTAAACTTACTTTCCAACTACAACTCCCGGAAATTGATACATTTAAATTAAGTTCGCATGCCGAAGCTGATCCTACATATTTATCTGAAAGGAAACAAACAAATAGGACTTTTTTTAGAAACATCAACTCGCTGATTAACTTTTATTTGGATCAAATTTACATCACTCTAGAACAAAAAACGAGTATAGCCTGTTTGAAATCTCTGTTCGGTATTATTAAATCCTTTGCCCATCTCTTACCAGTACCTCAATATTCCCTTCTCCATTAGTCAGTTAGATTTCTTTTAGTTTTGTATTCATTTTCGATATACCTTCAACTTCTTATTAGAGGTCTGCAGGTTATGACTTTTCGATATTCTGTAACCTGCCCTATAAATAAATATTTTCGTGTTTTGTAACCTGTGCTTTCCTATCGAATTTATTATTCTGTCCTGTCTTAGCCTATAAAAAATGGCTCGTCCTATATCCTGTTCTACTATCTCTTTTGTTGAAGCAGGATTCATGACTCGATGTGACTAGGGAGGTGGGAGTGCTCCATGATTTTTGAACTTTTGCTGAATACTTTCCCATTTAGACCTGAAATTTCACTTAGTTTCTCTGTTGTTGGACTTGCTTTCTCCATTTTGGATTTAATTATGAGTTACAGTTCTGTCAAAACTCTAAAATAATGACCGGCACTGGCAGTACTAAAACATAAAGTTTATTCTTCTTGTATATCTTTATGAGAATAAAGAAAAATAAAACTGACTGAAAAAGCGACACGGAATTTTTAATTATAGAAAAATAAAATATGAGTCATAGGTCTCCAGGATTTCAAGACTTTTTTAATCTGGAGTAATCTCCTTGGCCAGAACTCTACTATAATTTCCATCAAATTTGTCCCTAAAACATACTTTATATCATCTCTTTACTATACCCTATTTTATCCTATAAATTTTGCGCAACCTAATCTGTTCAGATTAAACGTGACAAATTTCATCTACAGAGCTCTACTTCCTATAGCATTCACTACGTCTCTGCAATCTAAAGCCACGTCCTTTAATGTCCCTTTACCTCTCTATAGTTTACCACACATCTGCTTACGTCGTTGTACGCTGGAAACAGTTTGACATCTTAATATACTCTTATTTAAATTTATACGTATATATACCTACGCAGCTCTATCGGGAAGAATCAGACAGCTGGATCAGATACGATCAGATTGGATCTTATATGATCGTAGGTAAATCGTATGCGATCAGATACGACCCTACATAAGATAAGACCTAATCAGATAAGATCTTGCATACGCATTCAGGCGCTCTTATCTGATTTTGTACGAATTCATCTGATCGTATTTGGTCATCTATAAGGTTTTACTGCTCCAGACAAGGGTTCGGTCCACAAAAGTACACTGTCTTAAAAAATTCATTTGTTTTAATGACTTAAAAAAGAGTTTTGTTTGTGTTTGCTTGGGAGAGGTTTAGCTCCTACCCTGTACTGAGTATGGTCTGTATGGTCTCTCACTGTATTAAGAGTGAACAAAGATTACTGCTCTTTTCAGTTCTATGTTACATACATTCCGCTAGTCTTCGTTGCTATAAAGGAAAAATCTAGCCGATATAGATAGTGCTGATAAATCGCTCAAGCTGTCCTCTTTCTGAAGCAAAGAGTGGATGTAAGCATAAGTCTGATTCCATTCGTACGATCCATGTATTTAGATTGCATCTGAATCGTATTGTATGATTAGATATGAAATAGGATAGAAATCGGATGATAAAAAAGATACAATAGATGATAATCCGATCTCGTACGAATTTCTATGGTCATTTCTATGAATCAGACAAAATCCGATGATCCGTACGATCTTGTCTAATCGCGTCTGATCTTCGTACAACTTTTCGATCTGGATATAAACGTTTAATATCCCGTATATTCTTCTGTTGGTCCTCTATGGTTTTATTAGCACAGGGAGACCTAGACTGGTGTCTGTAACCTCTTGAAGTATATTATCATCTTCAACAATCCAGTAAAAGTTATCATAGCCCTCAGTGTACAAGTCCCGAATTATGAAGCTTGGGTAGTGAGCTTCTTTGGATGAGTTTCTCGTGTACAATGTTAAGGTCGTATCAGAGGAATTAGCGAATGATCAAAGTTTTCGGTATCCAGCCCAAACTTCTTCTGCATAAACATTCTAAGTCCTTTAGTTTCTCGAATATTTTGGAAAAATACTCATAGAAAATCTTTCTGAATTTGTATTCATTTGTAGCTGGTGATGTGTTAAGGGAAATTGAGCAAAGCGATGTTAGCCCAAGAACCTGACATCTCTCTACTCTCATTTATACACCTTTTTAAAACAATAGATGTTAAACTAAAGAAAAGGATTAATTATAAAGTTACTAAGAAAATCTTTTTTCTGATTTATATCGCAAAGTCAAGATGTTCATGAACTCATTGAAAAAGAAGCAAAATTGTACTTATCGATGGTTGATTGTTGCTGAAATATTATTTAAGTAATCCGTTATTGATGGATGATTTCGTGGCAAAATTTTTAATGCTATATCAAAAGCTTTTTCAAAACAGTCCAAAGCTTCGTTCCATTCTTGTTTCCGATGATGAATTCCACCAATATTATTCAGAATCATTGCATATTCAATCGTACTCGTTTCAGATAAAAGTTCTGAAGCTTTTTTAAAATATACCAGTGCTTTGTCATAATCTTTTTCAAACCAAATACATCCTCTATTGTAATAAATTAAACGTAGAGAAGATGCATTAAATGCTGGTAATTGCATTATAATATCTAATGGTCGTACATTACTTTCATGTGTCTTTTGTCTTATACTGTCAATAATTTTAGAACATAACTGATGCACATCTTCGTACGCGCCTAAATATTTGTAATATTTTCTTTTAAGTTTTTCATCGTTTATAGAAGGTGAGCCAAGTAAATATATAGCCCCAACTTGTTGTAGATCATGAATTAATGATATAATATTTTGATCATAAAAAGCCGATATAATCAAATTAATCGTTTTATTTGGATTAGTTGTAATATATGAAATACATAATAATGGATCATTGAATGATTTGATATAATTCGATGGCATATTGAGTGAACTCGTACCAGAAATCGATAAACAAATTATTTCAGTTATTGAGTCTTTTAGCTGTTCATATTTATCAGTTTGCTGGTCAACTTCTGAACCTTGAATCAATGAAATGTAAAAAACAGTTAAAGAAACAATAAATAATACGAGGTATAAAAAGAATTTGACAGTAGACTTTAAGGAAAATTTATCGTAGTCGTAGGTATGCCGAGACGATAGATGATGGTCAATCGATATTTACTACATCTTCTTGCTTCAGATATTTGTTTCCAGAGAGGAAAAAGGTCCGGATACAAACAGCGCTCAAAATCTCAACTATAATTGTTTCATCACTGACAAAGCCAAAAGAGTGGAGTAGCAATTTTATTGACTTGACTTGAGCTATTTTGCCCAGTTCTGGCTAGTTTTTACTATTTGGATAGCGCAAAATCCAATGTCGACTGAATACGTCTATCAATCTACGCAAACAATCAACGAACATATATTAAGTATCCGTCGTTGTCTAGGAGTTCTCTTAGCTATGTTAGGCAATAAAAGGCTATAACTAGTTTATCGTATTAGTTCGTTCTTTTATGGTTATCTTCCGACGTACGGTGTGCCTACTACAGACTTACAACAAAAGCATTTTCCACCATGTACAAGGTGGAAAAAATTTTAGCATGCTTGTTATACATCGTTGAATACAGCACATCGAGCTGATTAAGAAAATGTATTTTTTAATTTTTGAAAAAACCTTTTTCGTGGTTTATGAAATTCCTTGGCGACATTTTGGGGTTCGTTTTGGAACAACTGTACTGGAGAGGCCTTTAACTGAAATTGAACAAACGCGACTTTTCTATTCAATTTTTAATGCTAAATAAGAAAGAAATACTTTGGAAACTCCAGATTAACAAAGATAACGAAAATTTGAATTCTTTTGAACTTGAAGGATTTTTCGGGTTTATACGTTCAAGTTCAAGTTTTACCATGAAAAAGATTTTTTTCAAAAATTAAAAATAAATTTCCTTAACCAGTCCCATGCGCTATATCCAACGAACAAAATGCTGCAATCTTCCATAAGAAAGACTCATTTGTTTTTTTTAACGACGTATAATACTCACTTTTTGCTTCGATTTCTTGATCGATAGCATCGATCAGTGCCGTAGAAACATATTCGCCGAGTGAGAATAGTTAGTTAGGTCCGCGGTAACGACGAATTTTCTCTCTTTCCGTTCTAAAATCGTCAGTGTCACCGACATGTATCATCGAATAGAATATAACGGGTGATCCAAGATAAATTGCACTAAATTCTGATGCATTTTTCT
>CAJNOQ010005292.1:0-15580 GCA_905250885.1 Didymodactylos carnosus | reverse complement strand
TCAAGATCAAGTTTCGTAGTGATAGAGTTTTGCACGAATTGAGAGAGTGGTTATTAGGTCTCTTCTTGTATGTCGACTTTTTTCGTCGCTCTTTTTCGATATCGAAAATGAAATAGATTTACCTTTCAATTTCGACTTAAATGTGAGTAATCGCACTATTTTCTCACTAAGTTTCATAAAAAATATACAAGTTGAGAAAAAATGTTAAACTTTTAAGTTTAACAAAACGGTTAAAAAAAAAGTAATTAAAATTATTTTAATCATTTTTAATCATTTTGTCGGTTGCTTGTTGATTCTAGTACGTTCTGACAGTTTAGCGGAGAAGAAGGAGAATTTTATGGTAGAGTCATTGCCATCGTCATTAAAAATGGTCTCATATAGCATGCAGATGGCAGGTTTAATCTGAAGGTTTCTGCAGTGCTTTTTTTGTGATTTAAATTGATTCATGTTGAAGAATTACTCAGAATACTATCTTAGGGGATTTGAGAAAAGTAGGCTAGGAAGTGTCACAAAATACACCGATATAGAGGTGTCACTTTACTGTTCTTTACTAAGTGATAAGTAATAAACGTATTAGTTATTACTTGGAAACAAGTAATAAATCTTATTACTTTATTACTTCTTACTTTTTCCAAGTAATAATCTTTTATTACTTTATTTATAACTGATAAGAAGAAAAGTAATAAAAAGTAATAAGTAAAATGATGAAAAATTATTACATAAAGAAGTAATAAAACAACAAGATTTATTACCGGTAAGAAGTGACAAACGTTTATTACTTTTACCGGATCATGTAATAATTAGTAAAAACGTAAAATAGCACCCCTAATACCAAATTTTATATCCGTTAAGTAGTTTAATCTGACTTTCGTACTTTTTGAAAGCAACTTTGAAATAACAATTGATAGGCTCAATCTAGCATCAATGAGTTATTGACAGATTAGTTTGATTTCTTTTTTGAGACTTTTTCTGGAACATCAGTCATTGAAACTATACATTTAGCGAATAAAACTTCACTCTCACTTTGACTATCAACTTCCCACCGACTATCATACCGATCCACCAAAAACATTTTGGATAGTTTCACAAACGATATTTTCTTGCACTAATCACTAGATCGTCTGTATCAATAGATGGATACAATAGATGTCTAAATGTGTTCCATTAGTCTGCAGAATCTGGACCACAGTGACCGAAACACTGTATATTTTTCTCTCTCCAATTGTTTTGTAAAATTGACGGAAATTTTCTATACTTGATCTATAATCACTAAAATCATTAAATTTTTATAAGCTCTATTCTATTAAAATATCAAGTCTTTATGTCATGCAATGACTTTTATTGAGAAAAAGATGTCAACACAAAAGTGTTTCTAATTAGCCATTTCGTTTTGTGTTATCACCAGATTGACGGTTTTCTTCCACCTTTTTACTTATATGATAGAAAATGAGGGGAAGCACTCATAAAGAATTTAATTGATTATTCTTTTTTTTCTCAGACTAATGAATTAGAATAAAACATGACCTTATATTTTTTTTATAATGTGGAAAAAATATGAAAAAATATTATAATTTTCTCTGAAAAAGGTTTATAAGTCATCTTCCAATCAGAAAAAATATTGTGAGCGTCTGAAACAATAATTCAAATATTCTCCAGGTTTCTCTTTCATCTCCCATGTGAATGACGGATGGGTACACGAATAGATTGTGCGCTCATTGATCTTAGTTCATCAAACAAATGTTACTCTGACTCTTTCACAAAGTGTCATAAATAGAACTTTAGAAAACCTTTAGGTTCTTTTTGAAGCATTAAAAGAATAAATTATACAGTGTTTCTGTGAAATTAATTTACTTCTTATACCTTCTTTTGTTTCACTTCCCTTTCAAGTACTGTCACTCATTTGATGCTGCATCATGCATCTACTAAGAGACTACTTTTCACCTTCACACTGCTTTCATACACTACACGCTAACACACACACACACGCATAGATAACTGTGCATTTGTGTCCGTAAATCTTTTGAATGATTGAGAATTTTTTTGCCTGAGAATCACGAATAAACGAGATATACCTTCGCGTTTACTATGTATCAGAGCTCGGTATGAACTGGACTGAAAATTTGTTGCCTTCATGGATTCGAACTGTACTGGACTCAAACTTTCAAGACCATGGACTCATCTGGATCTCGAAAGCAAATTTTGAATTCACTTGAATCGAGGAAAAATCAGTAAAACACAGGTTGTTTGTGTGTTGTATACGGGATGGACTATTTTTTTAGAGTTCATGGACCGAAAAAACAATTTCTTCTGAACTCGGACTGGACTGAACTCAGAATTTTGAGTCCATATGGATCTCTACCATGTACTGAGAAGAAATCAGTCAAACATCTTAAGGAACAAAGTGTTGCAAATACGAATGAATCCACTCTGATAAAAAACATCAAATGTGATGATTATATTTATAAAATACATGATTACACCCACCATACCAGCACACACTTTTCAACCAACTGATAATTATCTGATAAATTAATATATGATAAATGTATAAACAAATAACTCTGTTTTACATCAGTATTTATTATTTCTTGTCGATATTCAGATAAAACGAAAAAATTAACTGTCCGGGATTAAATTATCTTACAAAAGTAGGACAAAAGACTACATTTATTATATTTTTTTTCTTATGTTTCCATTGAGGAAAATCAATTTTCAAAAAATATATGCCATGATGCCATTAGAAACATATTAAGAGTATCCCTCCCCTCATTTTGGACTTGCCTCAGAAATGCTGTGAAATAAAAACTAAAACTCAATATCGCTTCATATTTTTAGAACGGATTGGAAACTCAGTGAAGCACGTTTTCGTTTTCGTTTCAACTTTCTAACTATTGTCGTTCACCAGTTTTCCAGAAAACTCAATTTTTCATTGTGCCACATTACGGCCCCCCTTAAATTGCATCCGATCGAGTTAAAAAGTTTACCAGAGGTACTCAAGGTCATAGCGCAGAGGTAAAATATTGGAATTTTCTTGTAGACCTTTCTTTACCGAGTTACAGGGTTTCTAAAATTCAGAAAGGCGGTTTTTGAAAGTTTTTCGGGATATTTTTCCTATAACTCGGTAAAGAAAGATCTGCAAGAAAATTCCAATATTTTACCTCTACGCTATGACCTTGAGTACGTCTGGTAAACTTTTTAACTCAATCGGATGCAGTTTAAGGGGGCCGTAATGTGGTACAATGAAAAACCGAGTTTTCTGGAAAACTGGTGAATGACAATAGTTAGAAACTTGATACAAAAACGAAAACGTGCTCCAGTGAGTTTCCAATCAGTTCTGAAAATATGAAGCGATATTGAGATTTAGTTTTTATTTCACAGCATTTCTGCGGAAAGCTCAAAATGAGGGAAGGGGTACCCTTAATAGATCTAAGTCAAGAATAACGTTAAGCTTTATACATACATAACGTAAATTATGTTTCTCTATCGCAAGGAATTGATAGCTATATACATATACAGCATCTGTTGACAGCAACGAACGTGTAGAACACACAGCAGACTTTTGGACTTTGAACAATCAAGTTCTTTCTGTATTCTTATAATATTCAACTATGATCGATACTTTTGAATTGCAGAACGATCTTTCATTATATTCACTTTAGACAGATAAATGAGTCAGCGCACATGGTAAATTCTCTCTCATGATTTTACACACGTCCTTTTCAAACGTAAATAGATCACAGATCTTTTCTCTGTTTTGATTATCCACAGTCGAATCTTTTTTCTTCAAGTTTCTTCGTCAACTCTGTCATATCTACTGATCATATCAATTGAGAATCGTTTTTTTTTTTTGTTAGCATATGAACATCAAGGATTGAATTTCTCTTGTGTATTGAACAATAAAAAAAGCTAATGAGAGGTACAGTATCGATCATTATTTTTATCGATTTAAATAAATCATTATGGTTGAGATAAAGGAGAAAAAAAGAAACGATTAGTTTGTTCTATATTTTGCATTGTCTTTGTGAATGAGTAAAAGAAATAGGAAAACCCATTATGTTACTTGGGCAATAAAAAATATAATAGAA
Organism: Didymodactylos carnosus; assembly: GCA_905250885.1. Classification (NCBI taxonomy): domain Eukaryota; kingdom Metazoa; phylum Rotifera; class Eurotatoria; order Philodinida; family Philodinidae; genus Didymodactylos; species Didymodactylos carnosus. The sequence continues at coordinate 11,495 of CAJNOQ010005292.1, read as the reverse complement.
GAAAAATGAAACATATATATGATTTCAGATTTAATGACGACGAAAGGAGAAGGGTAAGATTTTTCACTAGGAACACATATACCTTTTAGAGGAATGGAAGATATCCTGGAAAAACTATAAAGAGAGAACTCAAGTGAGTTATTATGACAATCATCATGAACACACATAACATATTGACTATTGATTCGATTAATACTTACTGTATTTGCTTTAATAAGGACTATATTAGTGAAAATCTTTAATATACTAAAATTTCTTAACTGCACTCTTTATAATTGAAGAATAATATCATAATAGGAGATTTCTTCTTTATAAAAAAAAAAACTGGACAGAAAAAACACACATTTTTTTTTCTAAATAAATTTCGACGCATGTAAACGCTATCATAAAGTTCATTGAAGATGTCTTAGTTGTGTAATTGATCTTGAGTTAGAATTCATCTATTAGATATCTAACAGTGAAATCAAATTGAATCCTAATTTATACGCGTAACTACTAGAAATAATCAACATTTACCTTCTTAAAATATGTCAATTTATCTATTCTGTTAAAAGATTATCTTCTAACATAAAATGTCTTTAATATTAACATCATTCGATCTTTTAACTTCCTCAAATTTATTTATACTTTGTATTTTTTTGAAAAAATTTGAAAAGATTGTATAAGTACAATGAAAAAGTATGTAAAGAAAAAACATTCCCATAAGTAGTAAACGGAATATAAATGTTGTACTTTTTAAATCTGTTTTTCAGGTACTTGATTCATACAGTACAAGATGAGAATATCGAAAATACTAACCATAGCATGAATGTTTTAAACAGTCGGAGAACTCTCAGAAGTTTGTGGCCTAAAAAATAAATATGTTTGTACATATAGTGGAGACATTTTTTTTCATTTTCTATGCTTAATTCTAAAGTTATAGTTTTTTTTCTATTGCATATTCATTTATATTTACATATTGATATGTATTTAGGACAGTCCAAAAGTAGTGACGATGATACTTTATTTCCGTATAGAAAGCTTGAGAAAACTTCAATCTGTTTTCAAAAGATACGCAATTAAATTCTCTACAAAATTGATGTTGACTCTATTTTGTAGAAATTAAATTCTAAATTTCTGAATGTCAAACACTTCGATGGAATCAAGAGTTCAAACAGTTTCCACTGAATTTTAGAATTATTTTGCCAATTTTTTCCTATGCTAATGACAATTATTGAGAAGATCAGGTATATAGTACACCAACAGCTCTTTCAAAGATATATAATATCCTCTAGGCCTGGTATCTGTTGTCGTAGCAAAAATTCTTTTATTTAATTTTTGATCATGAAAATCGCTCCTTTACAGCAGTTAACTATTTCCTAGCCCTATAAAAATATTTGTTCACGTTTTTTTATGGTAAGAAGAAAGGTAAATCGTTTTCGTATAAAACTTTATATTAACAATCTTTTCTGAACTATAAATGGCTTCATCATAATGTTTTTTTCTGACGACAGCAGCTTGAGGGAGAAAATCGGGCTATTTTTCGAAATATGACTTTTTAGAAAAAAATGTGATTCAAACAGTAGAAAGTAGTAATAAAAATATCTAAGTATATGCAATATCAGTAGACATTTTTAAGAACTATCTATTGGTGAGTCGTATTTTATGAGCCCGATATTTGTTGAGATTCTACACACGAACAATTTCAAAATCCAGTGGGAACTGATTGCACTTGATTCTATCGAAGTGTTTAATCTCTAGAAATTTAGAATTTCATTACTGCAAAATAGAGTCAACATCAATTTTGTAGAAGAATTTAATTGCACATGTTTTGAAAATAGATTGAAGTTTTCTCAAGTTTTTCTATAAGGAAATAAAGTACCTTTACTACTACTTTTGAACTGCTCTAAGTAAATAGTATAACAGTTATCTGATAAAAATCTTCTCTCACATAGTTTTAGTGTAAGACTATTTATTTCTTTTTTTGTTCTAGAAAATTCTTTTATAAATACAATACATTTTTAAACGTCTTGTTCAATTTACAATTGTTTTTAGTTATCATATGATTTCAAAAGATCGTATCTGTTTTCGGATAATAGTATTAGATTCTGATGTATTAATAATTGACAAATAGCGAATTAATTAATCAAAATAAGAGGACGGACAATCTTATTTTGATCTTTTGAATTTCGAATTATGAAATATACTCTTCTTTTTTTTTTTAATCCTAATTCGATCATCAATAGACAATCATTCTCTCTTATCAACACAAATTCCATTCACTTGAAAAGTTCTTGTTTAACAATCATAAATATTCTATACATATGATAATTTTTTTTTTCCTCATTTCTTTTCATTATTTTCCAGTGACTTTAAGTTCAAATAATGATTTTTCCATTTATAGTTTAGTTCTTTCGTCTATAACCTACAAATAAAATCTAAACTATATTAGAATAAAGATGAAAAAAACAAAAAAAAAAAACATTTTTCTGTTGAGATGAAAAGGAAAAAGAAAATGGATAAGAAAAGAAGACAATGGGTGTCGTGTTACATTTTTTCTGCTTATTAATACAGTATATTCTATGTTATGATCAATCATCTATAGATGATAAAACAGTCTCTGAAACAATTGACGGTAATTAAATAGTTTACCTTAAAAAAATTTATTTTATATATTTACAATACATTTCTATTGATATATAGTTTTAATTGTTTAAATATATCGTGTATAACAATATGAATAGAATCACGTAAATAATTCTCGTTTCCGTTCTCAAATGATGAAAAAATATGGTTAGAAAATGCACGAATAAATTTGAGAAAGCCTAAAGAATATGTGAATTTAATATAGATTAGTTTAATTTATTTAACAAGGATTGTAATATATAAAAAAAAAAGTTTTCTTCTGAAACATTTATGATAAAGATAATATTTTAAGAAAATAGACATATTACATATAGATCTTAATCGACTCTTTGGACTAATAAAAACTGAAAAACTACACATTTTTTAATTTTATCATCATCGAGATTTTCTACTTTATCAGTATATATATACACATGATTATTGAACTGAATAATTTAAAATCGTTGTTCATTTATAATTAAATGTTTTGAAATCAGTTAGAGCAAGTATAAATCTATGTGCAAAATAGAAAAATTCAAAGATAATTACATAAGTGATAGATAATCTCTACCCTTTTCATTATGATAGTCAAAAGGGAGTACGTCGATAGTTGTTACGTAGAGAATTAGAATTTCTTAATTATTTTATTCTAATTAATCTTTTAACCTTTTCACAGTAGAATTATTTTTAATGAAAAACTTGTTCATATTTAATGGAAAAGCAGTCTTTATTACAATCTGTAAAAAGCGTCTGAAAGTCAAAGTGATCTTTTCCATTGCTGAAAGTCGGCCTTCACTCTTTATAATATAATTTTTATTAGAAGTATTTCAATATATGATAGATTAATCTACGAAAACAAATCTTTGACGGAGTATTATCTGGATCGAGATCGTTGAAAAACTGTGCGTTTGAAGTAGATTACTTTTATTCAATTTAACAACGTTTTCGATTCTTCTTCAGTTAAATGAATAAAAAATGTGTCTGTAAATGTATAGATACATTTTTTATTCATTTAACTGAAGAAGAATCGAAAACGTTCTTAAATTGAATAAAAAATACACTACTGCAAATGCATATATTTTCAACAGTCTCGATCTAAATAATACTCTGTCAAAGATTTATTTTTTTGTAGTGATCACTATTATTCTAGGACTATATATATTGCATCATCTTTTATCTCTGTCTATTTTCTCCTCTTTTCTTTTATGTCACATGTTCTTTGTGCATTCGAAGTGCAATTTAATACCCGTATTAGAGGAAAAATGTCATCGTCCCATATATGGGACATTTGCCACCGAAAAGTTAAAAGAAGTCTCATTAATAGAAATAACAGAAACAGAAATAACAGAACTAACAGAAGAAGTCTATAACACGTAGTACTGTGATTTTAAAGTTTAAATGTTGTTTTTTGTTCAATAGACTATTTTTTGCCCATCTTATGTATTTTTCCGTTATCTGTGAAGTAATTCGCTTAATGGCCAATTTATTCTGAAAAAAAAGTGTAAGCTAGAAAAAAAAACACTAGACGCTTTGAAAACTCTTCTGCGTATGATCTTGAAAACCCCTTTTCGTATTCGAGAATACCCGTAGGGTATTAGAAAGTTAGAAAACTGCTTTGAATAGAACAAAAAACTTTCTCATACTCAAAATAGTATTCTTAAAGACCGCACAGGGTATATTCTAAAATCCTTTTCTCTTAAACGTTTTCTAAAACCTAAAACATATTAGGAATTCGATTATCGATTTTAGAAAAGATCTTTTCGATTGTGTTGAATTTATTTCGAAAAATCCTTTATCTATTTTGGAAGGAAACGTTTTCTTGTTGTTTTAATTGGAACGCAGAATGATAGTAATTCCCTTTCCCATTGAAAAATAATTAGTCTTCAGCATACTTTATATACAAACGTCAAAAACTTTAAAAGATACTCCCATTCGTTACCATGTACGTTTGTTACTTCCACTATAAAAACGTAATTAGGCATGCAACAGTTTTGGTTACCCAATATGACCGAAGAAGTTTTCCTATATGCACATATTCTTGAAAGTATTTTTAAAACAGGATGAAGGAAACATCTGAAATGTTCATCATAGAAAAAAAAAATGCTCATAATTGTAAGCTGAACATTTTCAGATCAGATGTTTGTTTCATCCTGTTTCAAAAATACTTTCAAAAATGTGTGCAAATAGAAAATTGTTTTCCGATTATATCAATTATGATCGGTTTCGATTAACTGATTAAAAACCGAAATCGGTGCATGCCGAAAAGTAATTGTACGTTGTGAGAAAAAAAGGTTACATAGAATATTTTTTTCGGAAACCGACTTTGAACAGGTTTCCGTGAACGAGTTTACAAACGGAATAAGAAAGGTTTTTGAAAGGGTAATTGAACTCATGAAAACATTTTTAAGGGTTTTCGAAAATGTTACTATATGATACTCGTTTGAGTATTCTAGACTTCGAATATTCTTCCGAACGATACTCTCAAAAACCGAAATGAGTTTCATATAGAAATATTTTCGAAAAGTCTTTTTAGAATATTCTTTTCTTTTTTTTTCAGTGATGTTGTCTTCAATACACGTTACACGCTGAGAAAGAACCGAAAAAATAACTTTTTTCTCAGTATTCATTATACTATAGAAAATCAGCACCATCATAGAAAATAAGAGAAAGAACAGACAAAAAAGAATCATTCTAATAGATTTCAGAAAACATTTAGATATTACAAAGAATATATCCATCTATCTCTATATATATATTGCAGCATATTTTCTGTAGTTATTTGTATTGTAAGAGCACATGTGTGTATTCATAATAATAGTTATCAATGTATAAGCTATACAAGGTGAGAAACAATTCATTTTAATATTTTTTCTCAACATGTATATTTTTTATGACTCTTAATGAGAAAATAATTTGATTACTCACATTTAAGTGGAAATTGAAAGGTAAAATCTATTTCATTTTCGATATCGAAAAAGAGCGATGAAAAATGTTGACATACAAGAGGAGACCTAATAACCACTCTCTCAATTCGTGCAAAACTCTATCACTACGAAACTTGATCTTGAAATAAAATATTATCAACCTGTCTCACTTCTGGTAGATAGCTTATAATAGACTCTCAACTTCAGTTTCTCAACAGCTGTTGTCTAGAGATCGAAACTGTGTGAAAAGATGATTTACTAAAATATGTTTGTCAGAAGAGAAAGGTATCGGAAGAAAGTTAAATGATGAAGAGGTGATAATATATGCAGCATGAAACAAATTGAAGAAGTGTTAGTGTACGTGTTTTCTCTATGGTACGAAGAACATTAGAATGATCAGATGAACGTTTTGTTTAGACTCCACAAAGAGAGTGTAAATTGAACGTTGATCATGATCCAAAATGAATGGTACGTTCCAACACAAAGTGTAGATCATAAAGTAGTAGTGTATGTAGACAAGAGGGAAGTTTTCACGATACGGTTTCATGTATCATATGTAACTCATCAGAAAGAAGACTACGGCTACTGTGGTTAGTGCAGGATGCTGACAAGTCAGTCTTGTCAAGGTAGGCATCTTCTCTGGCGCTAACAACTTCTTGAATATGATCACCCATTTCTTTACTGACGATCAACTAACTACAGCTGTGAATAGATGGTAAGTCTGCAATGTAGCCTTCTAATGTAACAAATACGCTATAAAATGGGTGATCAGTGGTACGTGCGTATATGAGTAACTTGTTCTGGAGTAGGGCATGAGTTACCGATGCTGAGTTTCGAATGAAGTATTGTTAAATCATACGCATCGAACAAAATAATTGTCCACTTATAATGTCCAGACTCTAAAGTACATTAATTGGTGCGTCAATCGTATAACTTTGACAAGTATTTTTATGAACTCAGAAGTCTTATCTCATAAAAAATACTGGATGTTAACATCCATATTAGTGTAATATGTTTGAATAGATAGAGAAAAAGATGCCAGACGTTTATCTTACGTATACATTGACTACCGACAAATATTGTTGCTCTTATTTTTAGCATAGATTTCATTTATTTTAGCTGTTGATTTAAAAGATGAATAGTTCAACAACAGCAACAATCGACGCTATTACACAGATTTTACTATATCAGAATAGCAGCAGTAGTTATTCCATCTCGTCAGGCTTGATTGCTCAACGTAATGCAAAATGTGTACAACATCGTTTATATTCATCATTTTACATACTAGTAAAAGGTTTAGTTCCCACTTATTTACGATTTTTGATTGTACCAGGGATTCTATTGAATATTTTATGTTATACCGTATTATCACGACCACGTCTATCTAAGAAATCTACAACAGTTTATTATTTGAGTGCATTAGCTATACTCGATATGCTTTGTATATGTTTAAAATTTTTTCGTGCTGAACTTAACTACCAGTCAGCTGAAAAACGACATAATATATCTTTTCTAACGTCACCATTTTGTAAATTATTGTATGTTTTATTGAATACATCCGTCTCTGTCGATATGTGGATTATTGTACTCATGTCAATGTAAGTAGTTAAACTCCTAGAAATAATAGTAGCGATGAATATCAACTAGTTAGAGATAGACCATCATTGCTTTTTACTGGAACTATCAACAGATCATCGTACTTCTTCAAGGAAACGATGATAACAGAATTTAATTTGTTTTACGTAAGAGTTCTTATTCCGTTGTTTTATTTTAGAGATAAGCTAATTGCTGTTCGTTATCCATTGAAAAGTGCCACACTATCAACTCCAAAACGTGCCTGCATTTCGTGTCTTGTTGCCTCAAGTGTTTTGTTATGTCTTAATTTATATTTTGTCAAAACAGCTGGTATAAAATTGATAAATACTTTAAAATATTGTACATTACTAACAGAATCAATTCTTATCGATGTCATTACAGCATCATTTCTACCAATAGGTGAGTACACCATCATTTTTCTCCTTCTATCTGTCAAATTTTTTTTCTCTTGCAGGTATAATAATTAGTACCAATGTTTGTATAGCCATTGTATTACATAATGCCACTAAAAAAACCTTGTCTTGGAATGAAACGACTCGTAGTAGTGTGGTGAACGATAACAGTAACTGTATGCTATACAAGGGCAAGAAAAAAACGATATATTCGATGAATTTATTCTCCAAACGCAAACGTTCTACTCATGGATCTGTTGAATTAAAACAAGAACAACATCATACACCGTGTCCTGTGCGAAATTCTTTACAGTATGAGCAAACTAAGCGGCAGTCTTGTCGCGGCACTAGTCATACTACCTCGGATAACATGAAACGAACAAGTACACAAGTAACACGTATGTTACTCGCTGTTACATCATCGTTGATCATTTTCAATATTCCAAACACATTCTTTTTTATATTAATCAAAATTTATGATCCACGTTTAGTTCTACATGATTCACGCGCCCAGTATCCTGTACTACGAAATTGCTCAAATATCACAGACAAAGATTTAAATATTTATAAATTCGGTGTTTATTCATCGTTATTACAAAACATTCTTAGTGATTTACCACATGTCGTCAACTTTTTTATCTATTGTTTTGCTGGTAAAAAGTTTCGAATTATCTTCAAAAATGAGATGGTATTACTTTTTCAAAAGTTCCGTTTGTTACATAAGAGAAATACAGCTGGATATTATATATCGATGGCAGGATTACACACTCAGCAAGGTGTTCAACGAGCAGCGAGTTTCACATCAATTAATCAAAATTCGTGTCAGCTCGATCAAACAAGCTGTGCTCCGCCATACACCAACACAAAATTATTATCAAATCACAAATCCTTGCAAATAACAAGAAAACAGACGAAAAATCATAATAACAGTCAAAGTGAAAGAAATTTATCAGACTATAATGAGAATGGTCGAAATAAAAGATCGACAAATCGATCGGAAACAATTACAAATCGGAACTGTTTCTTGTTGATACCCTGTCTGGGTACGTCGAGTCAAAGTACTAGTATGATGGCCACTAATGTATTGAATCCAAAACCAAATTTTTCAACATTAGTTCAAACAGTTGATAAACCTAATACTAATGACGACACGTCAATTTTACTGTGTGTAGATAAAAACTTGGCGACAAAAAATGCTCACATACAGTTCTAGTATTGAAATAATGTGGCGATTAAGTCAGATTTAACTGCAGCAACAATTTTTAGACATAGTCTCTAGTACTGAGATTTGTGGTTGGTGAAGACTGGGTTTGTAAACAATAGTACTTGGAAGAAAATGCACAAGAGTTTACATTAAAATTATGTTTAATTTTAATTAACTCTGAGTTATGTTCGTCCTGCCAATGGTCGAGCAAATCGGAGATGAACACTGCTTGTAGTTCACTAATGCCGATAGTTGAGTACAAAGAAACTGAGCTTCACAGCTTAAAATGAATATAATCCTTGCTACTGCATAGTGTGCAGTTTCTAAATGCGTCCTCAATTTCTCAAGTATGAGGAACTAATGCATAATTAAATTGAGTTAAAACATAGAAATCATAGCTACATTCAGAACCTGACGAGATAGTACATGAATATGCAGCTTAAGACCAGTTAAACGGCTAACTTTGTGTGATACATACTCTACATGGACCATCTAGTTCGGGCTAGGTTTAATAATAAGTCCTAGGCGTTTGCAGTTAAATACGTAGAGACGTAAAATGTTGTTTCTGACAAAAGAGAACTTGATTATAGATCTTTTGATGTAGCGTAATTTTGCATTGATCACTGCTTTTAATGTATAGTTTTCAAGCCATAATCAGTTTGTAGATAGTGATTAAGTCACGATTTACCTGATGAAAAAGTTTTTGAAAGGCAAGTTATCTTGGTGACGTGATAAAGAGATACACCATCATCATCACCACGTTAACTGTATCTCGATCGGGATATTAGTTTAATAACAGAAGGGATACGGTTTTGGTTTCGATTTTAGTAAGAGTCTCTTATTCCAAGCATTGTCAAGTGATTTATGAAAATTGAGAAAGACATCATGATTATATAACTAATTTTTGATCAAGAAAGATGAGATGTAGTGGCCAAAGCCTCCGTTCAAGTGCTGTTTCATTTCTAAATGGTTTGCCCAAATTGTTTTTGGCGCGCGAACGGAGGATGAACTTTCCCGCTCTCCGCAGCTTTAAAATTTTTTTTGTCAAAGAATGTCTGTGTAATATTGAAAATAGGTTTTTTAGATGCAGTTTTCGACGTAGAAAAAGAAAGAAATTTTTTTAAAATTCCCAAAGATGATTAAGATAGAGATTTTTGATTATTTTCAAAAACTAGACTGTTTTTTAAGGGTTGAAATTTTTGAGTTTTTTCATATTTTTTACCCTAAAAAAATTTCCCGAAATGTTAAGACACATGTTCGGATGCAACTCGACGAGGTACATGGAACCCGGTGCAAAAATCGAAAAAATAAAAAGCACTGCAAGTGTGAATTTCCGACGCTTTACTCCACTACTCTTTTTGAAAAAATTTCGGATTTTGAGCTGAGCATGCTTAATGTAGAGGAAAGTGTGGGCTGCAAAATGAGATCGAAACGTTCCTCTCCTTTTCTGTACATTCAAAATTTTTCTTACACATAGTCCAATAGAAGGAAGTGTTTTCTTCACAATGAGAGTTATAGGATGTCTAAAATTGAAAAACTTGGTTTTTGAGGCGTTTTTCAGTATTTTTCCTATAACTCGACAAGGAAAGATCTCAAAAAACATTCCCAAAAATTACCTCTTCAATATTATCTTGAATACCTCTGGTAAGGTTTTTAGCTCGACCGATGAAATACAAAGCGGGTCGTAATGTGACAGAATGAAAAACCGAGTTTGCATAACTCGTGAGCGGTGATAGCTAAAAACTTGAAGCAGAAACGAAAAAATGCTCCAATGAGTTCTGAAAATATGAAGTTTTAGTTTTTATTTCACGGCATTTCAACGGAAAGCCCAAAAAGAGGAGAGTTCTATCCTTAATGTCTGTCTGAATTAGGTTTAGCGTATAGTGTGCTGACTTTGTATGTGGCTGAAACAGACTTTTGAATATGCAATAAAACACGCGAGGAAAAATGAGAGATGAGGTAGAACTTAGCAGAACAGTGTTGATCAAACATGATATATTGATGACAGATTTATTCTTGTTGATAAAGAAATAACCGCAATATAAGAAAAAAGAAGAAAACCTGCATTGTTTCTTTGTTTGTTCTGACTTGCGTCTAAAAGAACTTTTACTTGTTAGAAGAGAGGAACACATCAGACAACGAAAAAAAACATGTATACTGATGACGCTTTGTTATTTTCTGAATTATGCACAAAAAAATACAGAATAGCAAATAATATAGAAATTTAATTAATAAACGCTTAATTATGTTAAACAAATTATGTTGAGGGTAGTTCAGTCGCAATTGCACTAAAGTTCTTATTACAGATGTTTATTATTTTCTTTAAAAATAATACAAAAGATGATAAAGCCTGGTTTTTTCTTATCAGTTATCAGTTCTTTTTTATTCTAATTCTCTTCATCCAAATAAACTTAGACAAGTTTCAAAGCAACAAGGTACTTGATTGCGAGAGATAAGGATAGAACAGAAAGAAGTAAAGTACAGAAGAACACTACACAGTTGGTACAATCGAACACTTGAACAGGGAAAGAAAAATCATGAAGCAGATGTTTGCATCTAGATTCAAGATTCATTCGTCATCTTGAATCTAGCTGTAACAATATACATCCACGTCAATTGGACGAAATTGAATGTTGACTGGGCTTAACCAAATGCTGTCACTTCACTAACGAGGGAACCGCCTGAGGTGCTAAAAATCTTTTTGAGTGGGACTATTTTTAAAATGTAGATCCTCATGGACTATGAAGAATCCCAACTTGGTTCGTGCGCAATCAG
>CAJNOQ010005291.1:0-15581 GCA_905250885.1 Didymodactylos carnosus | reverse complement strand
ATGGGATATAGGTTGTAGAGTATGAAATGAGTGTTTTCTCTTATTAAATCTACATACACTCTATAGGTACTTGGTACTAAAACGTTACATGAAATTTTGGCAGAACGAGACAAAATTGATACAGTTATTCAGGTACAGAAACAAGTTTTCGTTTTTCATTCAGTTTATGATAACTTTCTGTTTTTTTAGACTAGTCTCGACGAAGCGACTGATCCCTGGGGTGTCAAAGTTGAACGAGTAGAAGTGTAAGAATGTATCGATAATATAATAAAAATCGAATAACAAAGTAATATCTTTCATTTTTTTTACAGAAAAGATGTTCGTCTTCCTGTTGCACTGCAGAAAGCGATGGCAGCTGAAGCCGAAGCACGAGCTCTGATTAGATTAGAGTTCTGAAAGCGCAGAATTTTATTATTATTGTGATCAGAACAATAACCAGAAGAATTAAATATTGAACAATATCGAATTTTCAGAATTTTGTAATGGATTTGGTTATCTTTGACGATTAATTCGTCAGTTCTTGCTCTTGAAATAAAGGTATGATCTCACGTAAAATAATGATTTATTATATAACAGAAGAGATTCTTTTCAGAGTTCATCTTTTGGACGAATCTTTTGGCAATTCATCCTGTTAAGGTGGAGATAGGTACAATAATTGATTTTCACATTCCAAAACTTCATACAATTATTATACTCTGACTTTGATAGCAAAGATTGGACGTAAAAATAAAAGATCTCGGAAAATTAGCAGAATGGATCTAAGAAGGAAAAAAAAGACAAAAGATATCGGAAAAAATTATTTAGTTTTTTATCCTGCAGAAAAGATCTCGGAATAATGAATAGTCTGAAACGAGAACATGCGACATTTATGTTGTACAATAGGTATCGTTTTCAACTTCATTCTACTGCAAACCTATAAATGTCACGTCCTACGTGGAATGAGGTGCTCTTATGCAACAATGAAAACGACTTAAGATGCAAAAAACAGTGAATAGACAATAGTCATAGGTGATAAATAGCAGCACATTTCTCTATGAAATTGGTTTCGGCTATATTTCACTAATATAACGTTTTATGCAGAATTTTATGGAGAAAATCAAAAAAAATGCCGAAGCCGAACTGTTTAAAAGTCATATATTTATACTCAATTCATAATGATCAACTGCAACTATGTATTACTTTTCGCTCAAAATAGAAGTGAGAGAGAGAGAAATTTGATTATCATACATCACATACACATTCAATTACCGTAAATATCTGAAAATTTATATCGTTCACTGGTGGTCTTGTAATTTGAACTATTTAATAATTCTCTGTGGGTTTGATGATTACGATCGCGATACATTGCGATTATTATTATTATTATCAAATTTTTACATATTTACTGAACGTCGATAAAGATGTTAATTGGGACGATTATTTATTTGATCATATAACTAGTCTACAGACATTGTATTTTCTACTTTATGTTATTATTATACTGTTGCAATAGAAATGTCGTTTCACAATTATCATGACTCTCTCTTTCTATCTATGTAATTAAAGTAAGATATCAAAAGTAGAAGAATGTTGTATACTCTGACAAAAGAAAAACAAATCCTATAGATTATTTAATCAATTCTTTTCTTCTGGCATAAACACATACATACTCCTTAGATTAGAATGACATTTATAGATGCTGGTGTTTGTTTCACTAATTGAATACACATTTAATCACCTCCAAAAAAAAAAAAATTACCGTATATTTATGTTCCAAATAGGTTGAGAATGGAGTCGAGACGTTCATCTATTTGAAAAGGCTGAACACCATGATGTAGAGTTCATGATGGACTTGTCTATTCATCATATACTATCACTATATTTAGAAATCACATTCAATGTGCGAACAGAATATATATTATTTGACATTGATAAAGTAGATACAGATGATTATCTCTTGGTCTTTCTTCTTCTTCCAACAAAAGCATAATTGATTTCTAACATACAATTCGAGATAAGATATTATATTTTCTGTTTAATGTAAACTTCATCTATATTTTCTCTATTGCATATTCTTCTCGTGGATATATCTGAATAGAGTTTAGTTGACAATTATTAGACGCTATCCTGAAACTTAAAAGAATTTTTCAATCCCTGTTGTACATATTTCATGATAAAAATATAATGTGTGTGCGTGTTAGTACTTTATTCTTGCTGTTTCCAAGCTGAACAAACTTCGTTTCTAACATTTACAAAAAAAAAAATATATAATTTAGAACAATAAGTTACAAAATCAAAAGAAATCGAAGTTAGAGTAAAAGAAAGATTTACAAAAGACAGTCTTGAAATTGGGAAATGTCAGTAGTCGAATGATCTAAAATTTTACAGAATCTTTCTACCATATACTGAATAGAACACACTTGAAGAAAACGGTGAATCACGCGATATTGTATGATGCTTTTAAAAAATTATAATAGTCGTTTCATCAATATATAACAACACTTTCTTTTTTTAACTTCTTCCATACAAGTGATACATTCATTACCATATTCGACTGCTTTGATGATTTACTCTCGTTTTCATTCCCTCTCATTTCGTCCCATTCCCGTTCTGTTTCTTATATTTTTTCTATTATTCTATTTATTTTATAACTCTCTATTTCTTTCTATCAACTGTACACTAATCAATATTAATATAATTAATTAAAGTAGTATAAGTTTCATTTACTATTTTACTGACAAGTTACATGAAACAGGTAGTTTTTACAGTATTAACATATTTGTCACATTTAATTGTAAATTCAGTTTCAAACAAAACACCATTCTCATATCTTTTAAAATATTTCTTTTAATTTATTATCACAATTATCATTGATTATCTTACGTTTTACTGTTTTTATTAATGAGTCTTTGTAACGTGTATGATTATATTCATTCTCTTCATTCTGGAACAGTTATATTCGTTCTTTTCCTGTCTGAAACTGAACTTACAATTAAATGTGACAAATATATTAATACTGTAAAACTATCTGTTTCATGTAACTTGTCAATAGAATAGTAAATGAAACTTATACTACTTTAATTAATTATATTAATATTGATTAGTGTACAGTTGATAGAAAGAAATAGAGAGTTATAAAATAAATAAAATAATAGAAAAAATATAAGGAATAAAACGAGAATGTGAGACCAAATGAGAGGATACCGCTTTGATAAGGTAAGTTAAGTCTACAGTAAAAAGTCAAATAATTTAGGCACACAGTCTACCAATTATGCGACTTCACACTATACTCTAGAAGAAACTGCCTGCGCTATGCAACTTATTATTTTTCTTCCATCTCACTTTAAGACGGATAAATGTATTCAACTTATTTCTATAACACACGAGCGTTTGAAAATCTGATTTTTCAGAGCAAAATAAGTTTTTCTTTCGAACCAGTTTTTGAACATGCTGTTGTTTTAGAAGATGTATCCGTAAAGGTTTTTGACCGCTAGTCGTATTTTATTAACACTGCGGTAGGAGTGTAACAAGTGGTTGCGGGTAAATGAGAGTAAGTGTTTCCTAAGAGCTTTTATTTTTCTTTTAGCAAAATGTTTTGTTGAAATATGAAACTGGCACTGCCATCAAGAAAACAAAAACATCAGAAATTGTTGCTCGTTTTTATATACAATGTGAATGTGGTTGCCAAGAAATCTGTTTATCCCCATCCTTCTCTGGAAGTCGAGGTATGCCCTTTGACTGTGATCAAATTGCTTCGATAAAACGTGATTATAGAATACAAATCTACGATTTTAAATCATATAGGATGTTAAAAATGAATGATCAAAACCGGGTACAGCAGTCTCAACTTCCACAACTCCATGGATATTCCTATAACTAACAGAGTTCGACACATTCAACACACACCATCAATGTGATTTTGGTGCAATTCTACTAGAATTCAACCGGAATTCAGTACATATCATCTATCACATTGAGCCACACTCTTCAAATTGGCAGCTTCTAGTTCGATTCTGCTTTAATTCCGCCAGATTTTGGTAGAATCAGAATTCCGGTTCTACCAGAATCTAAGCAGAATTGGACCAGACTCTGCCAATTCGTAGAGAGAATGTGAAAGGAGAGAAGGGAGCATGAGAGTGAGCAGGAACTGTTTGAATTCTGCTGAATTCTAGAATTTCCACCGAATTGTGGAACTTGACATCACTCGGTTCCGACAGATAAATCTATTTTTGGAAAACTGGATTTTCACAGATCCATAGGCAGCAACGGTGGTCATTTTCTGAATCAATGTCATCGTTCTGATAGTTTCGAGCTTAAAAACGAGGAATTTTTTCTATATTATCAAGAATCGTATTGTCGTAGTAGCATAAAATATCACATGAAATTGCTTATTAATGCTTATGAATAGATAAATCTGAATGTATTAAACTGTAGACCCAATCGTAAATCATGTAAAAGTGATTTTTTTTATATATTTTTAAATATCATTAAAGGAATAATGTTATATTTATTGTTTCTAACAGAGGAAGAACAAAGAGAAGAATAAATAATTATATTAATTTAATATTCTTACATATATATAGACATAAAGAAAAAAAATATACATATTAAGATAGATAATTTAATAACTTTGCTGATTCTTTATGTTTAGCTGTAAATTAAGAATTTAATACGTCAAAACTTATTACGCTTGTCGACAGTGTACGCTGTATTCCTCTAATTGGTGAGAAGCATGTCTTCATTCGCTACAGTAGCGCGAAAATCAATACTTATTAAACATGTCACAATATTGTAGATTTTCAAATGTATAATAATGCTCGTTTATATACAATTATCCTAATGAGACAAACAAATATCTTTAAAAACACGATGGAAAAATAGGTTCACCCTTTGCAGATTCAAAAAGTTGTTTTATTTCCGATTGTTTCACGTTTGTTCTTTTGGTTAGTTCGCGCAAGGATCTCAGAATTTTCGACCACATTAAGCAGGGAGCTTAATTGAGTCCTTTTAAATCTAAAAACACGCAATTATGGCATAGCCAATAAAAGAAAGAAACGCAGTCTTTTCCGAAGAAGGAAAAACGTTTGTCTGACATTTGAATTATTTGAATAGGTCCAAAAACAAAAATTGATAATTCAGAAATGTCAACCTTATACAACAGCGAAGTGAAACGTATAATATATTTTGCTCTAAATTATCGTCCACCTCAAATAACTACAGTTTAGTGGAACAAAAACACGTCACCATGCAGCAGAAATGTGCATGATATATTAAGTCTTCTGTAATGTTGAGGGAGAGCAAAGATGATATTATATGTCTTTATTTCGTGTAACTTCTCATTTATTATTCTGAGGAATAAAGGAATTGGAATTTATACTGAATAAATATGCTATATGGCAGTTTAAGAGAGTGTTTCCATCATTTACATGTGGGTACGCACGATGTGTGTATGTAAAACGTGCTGCCTCAAATTATTATATAATATCTATCTTCACCATAAAGTTCAATTCCTTTATACCATCAAATTATAGCCCCATTGTCCTCTAAATCGAACATATTTCCTTCAATTTTTAAGACCTTTTTCTTCCAGAAACATCTATTTCATATTGGTTTAGAGAATGAAAAATTTATACTACTTCAATAAAGCACTTCTAAACCACTTTGAATGGAAAGAGCTGGACCTGGAAAAGATCAGGCTGCTTTGACCTGATGGATGACTTTTTGCAATCTCATCCGTTGTGCGAAGAGTCTTTTCTTACAATCCTACAATACAACAGAGTATAAACGGGAACATTTAGCAGTTTATTTGTATATTTCCTGACATTCACATTTGAGAAGGAAAACGAAATATTCATGTACAATCAACAGATACGTTTCGGATGGGTTTCTAAACACGAAGAAGACATATAAACTTTGTTTTACAACCGCTTTTTCGTTACAGAAAAGCTCAAGCCTTGGAAACTTGAACTGGCCCTTACTACTGCCACGGTCCTCGAGACTGCTTTTTTATAACTTTTCTCTCAACACAGTTGAGAATATATGCGTTAGACGTCAACCAAATAATTCGGTGATTTGACCTTCAGTAGCGGTCTTACTAATCGTCGTTCTGACGCTTAACCAGAGAAAAGACAAATTCATTGTCACAATTTCTCTCTGAGTCAACTGTGTTGAGAGAAAAGTTACAGAAAAGTAGCCTCGAGGACTGCGCGCGTAGTAAGAATCAGTTCAAGTTTCCAAAGCTTAAACTTTTCTATAACGAAAAAGCGACTGTAAAACAAAGTTTATTTAGTTCAAACAAGGCGAGTTTGGAGTAACCAAGACATATGCGGATTACTTTCATCTGATGATCTACTTTCGTCGTGAATGTCATAGATTATTCTGTTCTAACTTTTCTGCAGCAGTCATTTCTAACGTAAATGTAATTGTGGATAAATTAAATCTTCCCCGGATTATGAAATGTACCATGCTTCTAGATGAATATCTTCATTAATATTAATATTCTTTCCTAAACTTTTCTCAAAGGGTTTAGCAGCTCTCCTAAACCTTTTCAGTTTTCTTAAATGGATTCTCCTTTTTGGGTATTTTAAGATAGAGTTTTCAAAATACCTTTCGGTTTTGTAAACGACCAAAAAGGTTTTTCAATAGCGCTACCACACTCAAAAGGGTTTAATAGTCATTTTCATAAACCTTTTACTCTCCTAAACCCAGGTTTATTGATCTACACCTCTTTTTAGACAGCAACTTATATAAATTTTGTTTTTTCGAAAAAAATTAAGTAAAATTTAATTTTAACTTTTCGATTTTCCTAAAACCAACTACGCCTCTCTTGTATTTACACTTACCATCAGTTTCTCTTCTTACTAATGTTTGTCGTGGTATCAAAAATGAATTTCTCGATAATCTCCTGGCAACATTTCCATCATAATTTCGTTGTACTAGTGGCGTAATATATTCTTCAGCACTCAGCGATCCGAATTGTGTTCGAAACACATCTGGTCGACTTGCTCGTCGTACACCGTACGTATAGGTAAATCCAGCTGTTGTTGTATCATCCGTCTGATCCATTTAATTGTTTATAGAGAAACTACTTTTACAAATACTTATATTTTGTCGAAAGAAAAACTTTTTTCATCACCTTAAGACACCATCTAATTCATAGTCGGTTAGAAATAGAGAGAGGCACCAGCCTAATTTAATGTTGTTGATTAATATAGATAGACCATGAAATGAGAAGAACCACTTAATAACTCAAAGTTATGGTTGAAAATTTGTTTATTGTTTATTACTTGTATTTTAGAATAGAAGCTTTCATAATCTGACAGCGAATAAAAATGTAAAAATATGAAATTCAAGAGAAAGAAAAATCTTCTTTTTCTTTCTCTTCATCACACTCAATCTGATAATATTAAATCAAATATATCTCTTCCTCTCTGTAGCAGCAAGAGCATATGTATGTACAGTGTATAAGAGAGAGAGAGCGCGAGAGAGAGAGGGAGAAAGAGTAAAATTTTTTTTAAGAATTGCAATATAATAATAATAAATCGAATTGTAACATTGATCAAGATGTACTACTTAATATCTACAACAACGGAAACTAGTACATCTAATACAAAGTGTTTTTAACAAGAGATAAAGAAGAGATGATTGACTTTCTCTTCTTCTCTTCTATCCTTGAAAAATATTGTTATATAGACTATAAAACAAATCATTTTCTTTTTATTCTCTCAATCATAAGTAGAAGATGGGAATGATAGACAATTCATTTAATTGCTAATCAGCATGAAAAAGAAATCAGAATAATTTAACTTTTGTAAGAGACTATAGAGTAGTGACACATTTTGATACATATATGAGGATTGAACTATGCAGACAGCGTTCATTTGAACATGAGTATACAATTCGAGTAAAGGTACATCACGTCCGACGACAATCGTTGAAGATTGAATCAAATTCCATGAAAAAAAAGTTTGCGTATGCTCTTATTTACTAAGATTCAGCAACGTTCTTTTTTGCAATTTTGGCAGCCGTTAACTCTGAAAAAATTATTATGTGTTTCTGAAAAATCTCTGTCGTTTTCTCAAGACCAGCCATTTGAATAAAGCTATTTATATGTTTATTCGGGTGGAGTAGAGGCATCTCTACGAAACAAGATATTGTGCGTGTATATGCGACACATCATTTCAAAGCTAGAAGTATTTTATTATATAAAGCTATAGATCTGTATGCTACGTCACTTATTGCTGAACGAAATGCAGTTTCATCGAAAATATTGAGTAAAACTCTATTTGAAAATCAATTTTAGATCGTAAATCATGTGATTTTTTTTGATCGAAAAAGCTACCCAAAAATTAGATCACTCTCGATATATTTTTTTTGTATTATTTCTTTTGTTCTTTTTTTCTTTTGTTACTACAGCACTTGATACCACGAAATATATAACCAGTTTCATTGTATACACGTGTAAGACATTGTAGTATTGGTTTTTTGGGCTATAACTCTAATTATAAGAAATAACAAATTAATTCTACTTCGGGTGATAAAATATTTTTACTTTAGGAAATAAGATGATTTTTTTCTGTGTAATTTTAAAAAGTAGTTTTGCAAAGCTCTTCTACAAAAACAAGTACAAACAAGTTCAAAATAGATCAATAAGTATTAACACTGTTATATTTGATTCGTATAGAAATAAACTTAGATCTCATTGATATAATTTTTTATGCATATAGAGTAGAGAAAACCCATTAAATTTTTCGATAAAAAGTTTCCTTTACAAACAAAAAAGTCGTTATATATATTAATTGAATAACCAAAAATTAACATTGAAAACTTGTTACTAACGTTCATCCGGTATAAAGCTACTTTATCAACAATTGTACTTAAATGACACAACTCTAATAGAATATACGCTCTACTAATAACGATCCCTGGAGATATGTACATTGTATGTCAGAATATAATAAGTTAAGCCCAACGACATGAGAGAGAAAACAACTATTTATAAACATTTTATAACGTTTTAAACATACCATTCACAAAACTGGCAGACTGTAGAAAACTTTATTATGTGAAAACATCTTTGAGTACAACTATTATGTTTAACACAGACTAGAATTAATTTTTAAATATAATACTGAGTGCTACTATTTCGTTAGTATCTCAGAAGGACTTCACTGCATTTGTTTCAACATCTGTTTTCAACAACTGAATGCTAATCCCTCTCTCTAAATGCACACATAGTCAGAATGCTGTTCACAATATCGTTATTATTTGTTTGACATCAAATCTGCTCCGATGCATTTTTAGGTCGTTTCTATACAAGTAAAGTCGTTTCTGACATCCTGAAGTGGAATTTCAACTATAAACTTTTGGTCAGGTGAAAAAGACTAGTTTTTTGCTTCACTGGGCAGCAAATCAGTATAGTCTTCATTGAATGACTGCAGTGTAGCAAAAAAGTGCTTGCACCTGTTCTTATATGCAATGTCAGAATGATCAAGCACAAACTTATAAACTAGGATTGTTAAAAAGACTCTTCAACTCCATCAAACGTATATTTTTTCGAACTACTCGCTCTAAATAACATTTGAAGTTATTTTTCTGGTATGTGCTTTAATTTACGCTCAATGAGTTTCTGAAAATGGATATAATTTCAGAAACTCGACCAAATGACTAGCGGTACAGTTGATCGATTAATATTTTGTATTATCTTTTTGTGTGTCACAGTGACCAACTGATACAGAACATAAATAATTGTGCAAAAAATAAACCTTATCAAGATACAACACACTACTTGATTTAATTGGATTATAAGATCACTTGTCGATCCATGAGAATACAGATCAATCATTTTCTTTAAAAATTCATTGAAATATCGCACGACGGGTATTTGCCATTGTTGATAAATAAATGCTTTCATATTATAAAATAATGACGAAAACCAGTAGTTATAGTTGCGACAATCATTGACGACGAATATTTTCATATACAAGATATATTTGCATCATAATTCACACTTTTTATCTGGGTGGAATTCTAAATTTGGAAATTATAGAGTATTCTCCATAGGTTGGAAAATACTCATTCACTGAGAATTTGATTTTCTGAAAAATGAATTCGCATTTGCTAGCAATTCATTTCGGTATGTAGATTTATTTTTATTTTTATTTATATGAGTGATTTGTAATTATATTGTACCGTTTCAGTGCGTACATGTAAATATTAAATTTCTCCGATCTCTATAGACCGATCTTCAAACCTTTTTAAACTTTTGTTTCTCTGTTATGTCCTCACTGTCACAGAGAAAAGCATGAATTTAGCTCAAGGGGAGCCAAAGATATTCAACGCGCAAGGTCCGAAAGCCCGTTTTTAGCACCGCCTATCGTCAAAAAATGCTTATTATCTAGTTCGTTCTTTGCCATTTACAGTCAGTTACTCAACCAATTTGTAGAAAAAAGGCTGGGCTTTCAGTCGTTTTTCTAAAAACGGGCTTTCGGACCTTGCGCGTTGAATATCTTTGGCTCCCCTTGAGCTAAATTCATGATAAAAAGTGTGAATTATGATGCAAATATATCTTGTATATGAAAATATTCGTCGTCAATGATTGTCGCAACTATAACTACTGGTTTTCGTCATTATTTCATAATATGAAAGCATTTATTTATCAACAATGGCAAATACCCGTCGTGCGATATTTCAATGAATTTTTAAAGAAAATGATTAATCTGTATTCTCATGGATCGACAAGTGATCTTATAATCTAGGCACTAGACTCTGAAACTCGCGACGTGGTCTTGGACTAATCTTATTTTAAAAGAAAATCTCGTTTTAAGATTCGCTATACGATTAATGTTCGCAGCGCGATGGCTATAGATTCGCTATCTCAGGACGGGACTTGAAAGCTGACAAATTTGCAAAAAAACAACTCAATATTCTTTAGTGCGATCGCTATACTGTCCCTATGTCGCGGTGGGATCGCTATACTGTTACTATGCCGCTACGCGATCGTTATAGATCAGAGTTGGAACCGGTCCGGCAAACCAGCTCCGATCCTGCCAGACCGGACGAAAAGTCAAACCGGGCTGGACGACCGAATTTTTGCCAGTTCATAATAATCGAACTAATACTTGTATCCAAAGACTTTCTCTATCGAAAAGAGCTTCTATTCGCCCATTTCTGCTAGCAACAATATGTCAAATGTCGCTGGAAGTTCAAAATAAAAAACAGAAAATATGGCGAGAATATTTGTACGAAGTCATGTATATACAGTGGTTTGATCGTATTCTAACGGCAGCGGCTTTTGACCGTAATTAGCTCGTAATATCAATTAGACAAAGACAAACTAAATGGGAAGAGAATGAGGGGGAAATACACTCGTTTCTCCTCTTCTTTATACACTTTGCTCAGATCACAATCATTTATTTTTACTCTCTCTACAAAATCATTATTCACATTCAAATCTTTTTCTTTCGTCTTGATTATCGGCGCGAACGAATTTTGTGGCTTCATTTTCATATTTGACGTTATTATCTTCTATTATCGATATCAATGGTTAATCCGAATCCAGATAATCTTAAGCTGGTCAAATCCAGCGAAAATTATAATCGAAAGAATTTATTTTAATCACCAAGGAAAAAGCCAATCATGAGCTCTGGAAAAACGACATATCTTTAGTCAGTCAAATCAATAACGAGGGTATTCGAGTACTTTTCGACGGTTGGGCTGCCTGCAATCGCTGTTTTACAGCCTATCGGACTCATTCAAGGACAACCCAGGTCGAACGATACGGTCCATATACGGATGGTCTACTGGACGCAGGAATACGGACCGTAACATCATTAAAATAGGGTCGTATACGGCCGTATTTTCACAATATACGGTCCGTAAACGGTACCGTTTCTGGGCACAGTAATACGGGGTCGTATACTGTGAATTTACGGCCGTATACGGCCCTATTTTAATGATGTTACGGTCCGTATTCCTGCTTCCAGTAGACGGTCCGTAACGGATATCCGTTTTGGTCGACCTGGGGACTGCTGATGAAAATCGTAAGAATTATGGTCTCAGACCTTTCCATGCTCATCTCAAAGAATGCAAAGCAAAAGAGATCTTTCTAGATTTTGATTCTCAGTTAGAACCCTTACATGCCATTTACAAAATCATTTTTCGTCATGATCTCAACGAACTAGCTATTGTGTGTCCGTTTGATTTTACCGGATTTTTGCAAGTTTGGCTTCAAATATGAACCGGCCGAAATCCAACCGGACCGGACACAAAAAGTCTGTCCGTTTCCATCTCTGCTACAGATTCGCGACCTCGCGACGGAACTTGAAAAGTTGATAAATATTCAAAAAACCAAATCAATATTTCTTAGCGTGAGCGCTATCTTATCGCTGTATCGCGGCACGATTCGCAATATGGCGAGTCGCGCAGAGACAATCACAGATATATAAACAGTAGTATTTGGGTAGTCGCATCGCGAGTCGAGATTTTTATCGCTGAGTTGCGGTCTAAGTAGAGGAGTTTTAAAACGTCGAGGCGCGAGTCGTGGTTTTTCTGTGTTATATCTTATATTATCTTTCTGAACTTATATAACAGGCACATAATGTTTCCTATAAACATGCCGTCGGCATTTTCAAGTACCGTTGATGTATAATCATCATCATTTTTTAATGCTGAATATTGGTTTTGTACATACCATTTTTCAATTCTATTTCTTATTGACTCTTCACGATCGTTTTCATTCAATTTTCTATTTACACATGTATTTGCTTGCGTTATTGTTGATGATAATCGCGAAGTGGTTGATGAAGGTGAAAATAGATGATTGGTGGTGGGGATGTAAAAAATGAAAGTGTATTTGTAATAGTTTGTGTTGCTATATTTGATGAATGCTCTCTTATGAGGATAGATATACTGCTCAAGATATGAGTGAAATAACTTAGGCGCAAGGCTATTCAGTCAACCGATTTTTGTCACCTTTTCCGTTCATTCTTGAGCTTTCCGCTTAATCACGTTCGTTTTCTACACGTTAGAAATGAGGCATGTCCCTCTGCACAGAAGATATGCTCTGTCAGAGCTGTTGCCTCATTATCTGTTACGTCACAATTCAAACAACGATTTTCGTTTCTGTTGATTCTTGACAACAGAAAAGAAAAACACAAAGCAGTGATGTCATTATGCAAACACTTAACCTCTTGAATGCCGTTACTTTTCCTCTTACGCGTCCAAAGGCATCCATATGTAAAAAAACGATTAATATCTCTCTTTGCGTTCTGATGCTGGCAAAAACATCGGATATATTCAATCCTCTGATTACAACTGACAGCAGAATGAATACAAACGTCGATGTCATATCCTGAAGAGAGATGCAGCATGACTTATCAAACCGCTTGCTCAGTACTTGTGGCAACGATGAATGTTTGAAGCAAGCACAGAATGGTAAGTTGATCATGTGTTCTTCAACCACATTCAGTGCGGCACACACAAAGCTAATGATTGCAATGTGTTGAGAATAGTGGAGAGAGAGAGATGATATTCATGGTCAAGACTATAGTAAAATGCTAATGACTGACCATCCATCCATATTAGGGATGGATAGAACTGTGCCTAATACTCGGAAGAACTATCGCTCAGTGTGACACTGCTACTCATCTTCGAGAGTGAGTTTCCACCTTGCCATTTTCACTTCCTTATACTTCAGAGACTCTCCTCATATAAGACAGACCAAGGATTCAACCTCTCGACAACGCACATTTGTTTAGATCTGACACAATTTCAATCGCTTGCGAACGAAGTGATTCTTGAAATCTTTGAATATTTTCATGCTTATGATATTCTCCACTCATTCCTTCGACTAAACGATCGCTTCGATCAACTACCTGGCAGCATACAGTTTGATCTGAACTTTCAAAGCATCAGCAAATCGAGATGTGACTTTATCTGCGAACACTTTCCATCAACAGCACAAGTTCGTTCTCTGCATCTGTCTAAAGAGACCTCCAACTACGTTGATTTGTTATTCACCCACTTTTCCAAGAACACATTGGTCAATCTTCGCTCTTTATCCTTGCTCAACTTCCAAACACAACAAGTGATCAAAGTCGTGGTGCCACACTTCTCCTCTATGACACAACTATCGTCACTAAGACTGGCGGTAAAATTACACGACAAGACGGCTCATAATGCTTTTGAACAAGCCACTGACATCCTTGCAAACGATTTGCAAGTAAACACCACTCTCACTCGACTTCATCTTCGCAGCGATCAAATATCCCATAGAGGAGGTGAAGCACTAGCAGAAGCACTGAAAGTGAACAACACTTTCACTCAACTTGATCTTGCAGGGAACCAAATATCCGACAGAGGAGGTGAAGCACTAGCAGAAGCACTGAAAGTGAACAACACTTTCACTCAACTTGATCTTGCAAGCAACCGAATATTCGAGAGAGGAGGTGAAGCACTAGCAGAAGCACTGAAAGTAAACAATACTCTCACTCAACTTGATCTTGCAGGGAACCAAATATCCGACAGAGGAGGTGAAGCACTAGCAGAAGCACTGAAAGTGAACAACACTTTCACTCAACTTGATCTTGCAAGCAACCGAATATTCGAGAGAGGAGGTGAAGCACTAGCAGAAGCACTGAAAGTAAACAATACTCTCACTCAACTTGATCTTGCAGGGAACCAAATATCCGAGAGAGGAGGTGAAGCACTAGCAGAAGCACTGAAAGTAAACAATACTCTCACTCAACTTGATCTTGCAAGCAACCGAATATTCGAGAGAGGAGGTGAAGCACTAGCAGAAGCACTGAAAGTGAACAATACTCTCACTCAACTTGATCTTGCACGAAACAGAATATCCGATAGAGGAGGTGAAGCACTAGCAGAAGCACTGAAAGTAAACAATACTCTCACTCAACTTGATCTTGCAAGCAATCGAATATTCGAGAGAGGAGGTGAAGCACTAGCAGAAGCACTCAAAGTAAACAACACTCTCACTCAACTTGATCTTGCAAGCAACCGAATATTCGAGAGAGGAGGTGAAGCACTAGCAGAAGCACTGAAAGTAAACAACACTTTCACTCAACTTGATCTTGCAAGCAACCGAATATTCGAGAGAGGAGGTGAAGCACTAGCAGAAGCACTGAAAGTAAACAACACTCTCACTCAATTTGATCTTGCATGGAACCTAATATCCGATAGAGGAGGTGAAGCACTAGCAGAAGCACTGAAAGTGAACAACACTCTCACTCAATTTGATCTTGCACGGAACAAAATATCGGATAGAGGACGTGAAGCACTAGCAGAAGCACTGAAAGTAAACAACACTCTCACTCAACTTGATCTTGCAGGCAACCTAATATCCATCCGATAGAGGTGAAACATCGATTAGTTCAAACTTGATTAAACTTGATTAGTTCAAACATATCAATTCTATTTCTTATTGACTCTTCACGATCGTTTTCATTCAATTTTCTATTTACACATGTATTTGCTTGCGTTATTGTTGATGATAATCGCGAAGTGGTTGATGAAGGTGAAAATAGATGATTGGTGGTGGGGATGTAAAAAATGAAAGTGTATTTGTAATAGTTTGTGTTGCTATA
>CAJNOQ010005290.1:0-15582 GCA_905250885.1 Didymodactylos carnosus | reverse complement strand
CTTGCGTAAGATCTTGGGTACACAAAAATGTCCTGAGATCTTGTACCCATTTTTTCAAGATCTAGTGCCAAATCTTAACGTAAGATCTTGGGCAAGATCTTGGTTTCAAGATGTTGGACTAGGGTGTGTACTTACTTTGTATATTACTTATTTTTCCATGTGATTCCCTTTTGAAAAAGCGGAAAAAGCAGATATAAACTGCAAAAAATTCGAGTGTAGAAATAGTCTACACACTACGGCCACGTTCACACTAGAAATTTTTTAGAATTAACTCTGAGTTAATCATAACTCAAAGTCCACTTCGAGAGCGTTCACACTTAAATCTTTAACACACCAATAAGATTTTGACATTTCCCCTAAAATTGTGCTCCTTCCTGGCTTCAGTAATCTCAAAAGCTGCGGCTTGCTAACAGCCGGCTGGTTTGAATTCACGTTCTATAGTTGACTTCCTGCTCAATACAGACAAATTGAGCAGAGAGTCAGATGTTCGAACAGCCGCTAGCTTCCTTGTCTAATGAAACCGTATTACTGGTTAATGAGCTGATTTATAATTGCCGAGTTAAATGATGTCCGAAACAACATTTAACTCAGAGTTAACTTTTTGACCAATCAGCTTCGTTTTTGCTCATTTAACTTTTGTAGTGGAAACGTGGCCTACGTTAAGAAAATATGACGTGTCTTGTACGTAACGGACACTGATTCTTTTTTGTATATCTCATTTAGAATGAGAATAACAAAAACACATATCTTCAATCACACACGTGTCTATTGACACATAGCATATGCTGTTATGTTATAAACAGAATTTCTGTTTATAACATAACAGCATATGCTATGTGTCAATACATTATGTAGACTATCTATTTGTATAATACACGAAATATAAATTCTCACAATTTGAAATAAGAGAAACAGAATTCTTTTGCGCTCGAGCAATTCAAAAATGACTATACCGCGAGATCGGGATCTTATAAAGTAAGAATTGATCAAGATCATGCCGCGACTTCGTGACATTATAGTGATCGCGGCGCGAATATAAGATTCCACCGCGATCGTGCCGTGAATGACACGTGACAATGGACCGATGATATATGGTTTCCCTACTGTACTAATGAAACTGAAGGAAAGGCTGCACAGATTATTCTGATCTGAGCTTCGCTTCAGAAAAAAGGAAATACACAGTCTGTTTTTTATGTTTTCTGGAGGATTAGTCAAAGTTACAAGGATTCAAAAATAAAGCAGAGGAATATAAACGTCCTACCATGAAAGCGGTGTAAATCTGCAACCTATCCGATCATGAGACTGCTGAAGATATTTCTCTCATCAAAATCTTCTGCAACGTTTGTGAACCACATCTGCTTTAATTGTCAAACGTCAACTTTTAAACTGTTTCTAGCGCCACCTATTTCATAAACATTCTACAGCTATGTAAAATCCGATTAATTCACCATAGTCGTATTTTTGAGTCACACACAAATTTAAAATATTCATTTACAGAATGTAACAACTTATTTTGCCATCAACCAATGGAAAATCGCAGTATATATTCTTATTTCTCATTTTGCTTTTTTTATTTTCTGTCCGATAGTCTGTTATAACATTTGTTGTGTGGAGCATGCTATGTGTTGATTGTATTCCGCAAACATTACTTAACTTAAGTCACGCCCCGATCTCACTTAAGTTTCCACTTAAACTTTTAAGTAGAAAATTGTTTAAATTTTGTAACGTTTTAGCTTTTTTTTGTTGTTGTTAATTGGAAGTCCGTAATCCATTCAAGTCACCATAGTTAGACTGAATAATAATTTTTCAGAGATTTTGTTCAAAAAATTGCTGTAAAATAATTTAAGTCGTCTAAAATACGAACGATTTTTACTGCATGATCTGTCTGACTTAATTTTTTTAAAGAAACGCACTTGTCAAGGTTTTAATTTTTTTAAGAAACTGGTCCCAGATCGTATAATTTATGTTTTATTTATCGTTTTCAGAGGTGTATCTATCAGGGAGAGAGGATGATGCTTACCTGTCTCCGTCTGGTTCCAGAAAAGTCATTGTTTTGGGTCTTTCGTTCTTCAGAAAAACATTTTTTTTGCAAAAATGAAAAATATTTTATATTTAATATTTCCACTGGTTGGAGATGAGTGCTCTCTACTTCCCTTATGGTTTTATGTTTATTTTACACCGGACCGAAAAGTCTCTTAATTCGTCCACTTTTCTTGCGTTAGAGCAGAGTTGTTTCTGTCTAAAACAATTTTTTTGCCAGTAGATAGAAATTATCATTAGGAGTAGTTACAATTATTTGATTTCTTCGTAAGAAATAAACTGATAACTTTAAACGACCCTTATTCACACGATAATGTCCAAGCATTTTCTGAGAAGGAAAAATACTTCATTTCTCTAAAAATCAATAAGGACAATAATTATACTTCTGACCGCGCTTAGAATGGCTCAATCAAACGTTTTGCTAGCATCCATAATCCAAAAATTGCGAAGAATTCCCAAATACCCATAAATTTAAACAAAGTAGCGTGAACATCTATATTTTCCGACGTCCTCCTTGTATCCGTATTTATCTACCATTTGCTGACACCTCTTAAAGCATTGACGAACTTAAAGTACGACCCTACCCCATACAGAAAGAAAAACCCACAAATATAACATATTCAGTGTAGAAAGAAAAATGAAACGACCTTTTCTTTATACATCTACATTCATACATCAAGACGAAAAAACACACTCAACCGCACAGTTGTTATTTTGTACTATAACCCCTTTATAGTTCGAAGATAAGGAGAACAAGAAAAAAAATTACCACGAAAATAAACGCAAGAGAAAAAGTATATTCTAAGTAATAGTACATGACTCTTCTTCACTACATGACTGGTACACCTCAAGGGAGCATCCTCTCTCCTTTTCTCTTCAATTTCTTTATTCACGATCTCCCTTCTTTCTGCACTTCTGCAACAGTAAATGTCTCTATGTATGCCGATGATTTAGCGGCCCTAGCTGGACTAAACTTCAACGCGTACAAAACTTTAGTCTAAAAATCGCTTAACGTCTCCCAACAAGTTTTTCCACTCGTGAACTTCATAAGCGTGTTTCTTGTGTTTTATTAAAAGACTTTGTTTTTCAGTTGTCTCGCTCTTTTACTATGTACGGTTTTCTTACAAATGATATCTTTCTAAATCTTACCTATGTCGACTATCGCGATGAAGTCGCGAAGCGAACGCGTAACGCTATCGCTTATAGACTCGTAAAATTTCTCGCTAATTTCGCGATCGCTATAAAGTCGCGATGAAACGCGAGTTTTTCTATACATTCGCTATAATCGCCACGCGACTCGCGTTTTTTATCAGTTAATCAATCGCGATTTTCCTTTCTCGCGGTGCGAGTCCTGCTGTCGCGGCGCGACTCTCGCTTGCTCTAATTAAAAAAGCGCGACTCTCCCTCGACTCGCGATTTGTATAAATTCGCTCGCAATAGCTGTTTTCTGCTTTTATCTTTGTTTTTAACTGCCCTAGTGATCGGTTCTTCCAATCTTCCAAGCATCTTATAAGAATCTTACTCAATTCTTATATAAGATCTTCCACGAAAGTGACAAAAATTCTGCTGAATTGCTGCCGACGCTCCTACAGAAAAATCCCAGTATAGTACTGAAAAAAGGCCGGAACTATCAGTGCGGACGGCATGCTATGTTGCACCGATACGTACTAGTTCCACAGGTTTCCAATCATCGTTTGTTATCTTCGATTGCACTATGATTTACTCGGATTTTTCTTCGAGAACATAGTGCAATCAAATTTTTAATGCGAGCAGACAATGCTTATCTTGTTATAATCTTTATCTGAAAAGGAGAAATCAGTATAAATAGAGAGTCAGGTAGTAAATTCAGAGGGTGTACGCAGTAAATTCAACTCTCTGTTCCCGTATCTAAGTAGGTCTCATTTTCGCTAGTTACAATTTTTTAGTTTTTGCCAATCCAATATTCTGTGAATGGGGCGGAATGGCTGAGCCCCAATCCTCCGTGCGTCAAACAGAACCGAACTGATCATCGCTACATCCTGACAGTCACTAACGGCAAAGCGATATTACACCGAGGATACTCACAACTGTTATAACATCAGCCTTTCATGCATTTCTCACTTCTGTGCAGTTTTATTTTCAGATCTTTACACAGGAAACATTAACTGAGTCTTTATACTGAGAAAGCCTGTATATTTGGTGCATTTCATGAGAAAGAAGAACTACTTTTGATACCCAAAATGAATGGAGAAAAGTTGCAACTGTGCGACAGTAAAATAGAAAGGATTTTATATATCCCTATTCTCTCACTGCAACTGTTGTGTACTTACTCTGTAAATTGGTTATTTTAATGGTTTAGTTCAACTTTAAAAAGGTTCAAAAAGCAGATATAAACTGCAAAAAGTTCGAATATAAAAGTAGTCTACTTTAAGAAATAAAGTGACATATGATCGACACTTTTTTTGTCTCGTTTAAATTGAGAAAAAAAACATTGATATCGTCAATCATACACGTGACGAGAATATATATATATAAGAAGCATGTTTCTTCGTTTGAAGAAAAATGTTAGAAAAGGATAGATTGCTCCATGTGATATATATATATATACTCTGGCCACGTGTGTGATTGACGATACAGAGAGATTTGCGGAGTCGCGACGTGACTACAGGACTTCATAGCGATCGCGACGCGAGATAGCGAATCAATAGCGATCGCGTCGCGAGTCTTCTAAAATACGTTTCTTGAAAGGATACGACTTTATCGCGATCGCGTGGCGACTTGGCGAGTTCACAGCTATCGCGACAGGGCAATCGCGCCGTGAGTTAGACGCGAGTGTCGACCTGGGATATTTTTAACTATCTGATTTACCAAGAAAAGTATGAAACAAACATATTAAGTTTGCGCTTAAACCCAATCAAAACTATTTTAAATAAACTGCTGAATTTATGATTTGTGATGTCCCTTTCTTTTTTTTATTTGTTAAACTGTTTTATACCTTGTTGTTTCTTTTAAAGATGTGTGTTTGTTTGTTTATAATATGTTTAAACTTTATCTCTCTACTGTGCCATGAAAGCGGGCAATAGGCCTGGTCATGTCTTTCGCAATAAATCATCTCATCAAGTAATAGTACATGTTATATTTATCAATGAATTTTAGCTTTTTAACAAACACTGTAAAGTAATAAAGCAGAGCAAATGGCAAAAATGATGAAAGCAGCCGTTGTTACTAAATTTAAAGAGCCACTGGAAATTAAAGATGTAGAGATCCCAAAACCCAAAGCTAACGATGTTCTAGTCAAAATGATTGTGTGTGGAGTGTGCCATACCGATCTTCATGCTGCTCATGGTGATTGGGATAATCAGCCACAACTGCCGCGAATACCTGGTCATGAAGGAATTGGTGAAATTGTCGAATTGGGAACACATGTTGATGCGAATCATTTGAAAGTGGGTGATATTATTGGTATACCATGGTTGCATTCTGCATGTTTACATTGTGAGTATTGTTATACAAGTCGTGAAACATTGTGTAAGGAACAAATTAATTCGGGTTATGGAATCGATGGATGTTTCGCCGAATATGCATTGTATGTCACTTAATTCATCGTAACAAAAACTAATGAAAAATGAAAACGTTCGCTTAATTATAGAATGGATGCTGATTTTGCAATAAAATTGCCAGAAGGTCTAGATCCAGTTATCTCTGCTCCGCTGTATTGCGCTGGTGTAACAACTTATAAAGCCCTGAAGACTAGTAATGTGCGCCCAGGTACGTGGTTTGTATTGAAAACATACCTCATCGAACATACACCGTTGTCTTGCAGGACAATGGGTTTCCATTGTTGGCGTTGGTGGTCTTGGATCCGTAGCGATAAAATATGCTAAGGCAATGGGAATGAAAGTAGTAACAGTTGTTCAAGAAAATGATCAAGTAAGTAGCTCATGCATTAAACAACAAAATAGAATGTTTTATGTTAATATTTCAATCGAAGGTAGCTGTAAAGCTGTCAAAAGAGTTTGGGGCTGACCTGGGTAACGAAAGCATTTTCATAATATAACATATTAAGCTAAATGTTTTCTTGGTTTAGTATATGATGGTCCAGCCGATAAACATGGCTCGTGGATTCAAGAACAAATTGGCGGTGTTCAGGCATCAGTTGTCACAGCCGTAGTTCCAGTTACATTCGATCAAGCTTTCAAATCAGTTAAACGAGGTGGAAGGGTAGTTGCTGTGGTAAGTGTTGAATAGACGTGCATTTACTTTTTAAGGCTTGTTTTTTCATTCTAGGGTCTACCAAAAGGAAACATGTCTGTACCGATTGTGGATACTGTTCTTCAAGGTATCGAACTTGTAGGTAGTATAGTTGGTACAAGACAAGATCTTCAAGAAGCACTGGATCTTGCTAAATCAAATAACATCACATGCAAAGTACAAACAAAGAAATTAGAGGATATAAATCAAATATTTGATGATATGATACATAACAAGATCAGTGGACGAATTGTTATTGATTTCAGAAAATGATAAATTTTCTGCAATAGACACCATTAGTCAAATTATCAGTTCTCAATAAGTTGGCCGGTAATATTTTTTCTCATTAGTTTTTTACGCTTTTTTTAATATTATAACATTCAAATTCGTTAATAAATAGGCATGCTAGACGTATATTGCTTTGCCGTTCAGTTCTAAAACTGGCTTTTATAAGACATTTTCTATCACTATTGCACTGACCATTTATACTTCAGTTTATTAGGTGTCTGATTTTTCTGTTAAAACAGACGTCGTTAATTCATGTTCGAGCATACAAGTAAAACTTCTATCATGGACCTTTTTGATAGATAAGGAGACATGTATTAGGAGAAGAGAGAACATATTGACTGTCGTAAGGTACACATAATGTTTGATCTGAAGTCTTTCCAAAAAACATATTTAAAAGGTTTTTATGAGAAAGAATGGCAACCTAATTTATATTGAATTATATCTTATATTTGAAACGTTTGTTTTCAAAATTGTAGAAGTACTTCTTAAAACTCAAGTTTTTCTTTTTCGCGTTGATTGTCACCAAATTTTCGCAATCACTACAGCTTCTTCACCAAAGTTACATATTGTTTCTCTTGTGTATATTCCATTTTCTAATGTTTTTTTAAACAAAATCCAGTGATAACAGAAAAACATTGAACAGAAACAATTTGACGAGAACAGAATCAATTTGAAACGAAAGACAACAAAAAAGAATATTTAGTTTTAGTAAGAGCAACCCAAAACAGTGATGATAGTGAAAAAGAGAAAAAATGAAAGTTTCTCGATTGAATGAATATGTATGCGTTTTGTACATATGACAGAAGAGAGAAAGAGAGAGAGTGAATTAATAAATCTTACAAACAGCTTATTGAGATGCACAAAAAGCTAGAGATACTAAATGAGATTTTCCTGTCTGAATGGGACGAAATGAGTAACATAAACAACAGTTAAATAACAGCGATAAACAACAGAAGAGATATTTTCATATAAAAACACACAACAAAAGACTTCTGTTCTGTTGCAATGTTGGACGGGATTCAGAGGATGAGACACTTTTCTTCAGGGACCATAGTACAAAATTAAGTCAAAATAAATCAGGTATCTGATCAACAATCTCTTCATCCTCTTTTTGACAAATTGGTTAAACATTGAAATGTTCAGTTTTTACAATTTGGCGATGAGTAATAGTCTATGAAATACACACACAAACAGATATGCAAAAAAAACATACGAAAAATGACAGAAGAAACGATTTCGAAACCGTCTGTGTTCGATTAATGTTAGATTTGTTACGCTAAATAACGATAGGTATCTTTTTCATTTGGTAAACGTTCCAGATATTCTTTTTCAATCAACATATCAATGCATTTCTAGAATAAAAGAAAAGCAGGTGATATGAATCTATAAAAATGTGTGTAGTAAAAGTAAGAGAGAACATCACATGAGCTGATTAAATTCTAATGGAAAAAGGTATGGCTGCTGTTTTAACATAAAGAAATCTAGGTACACCACCGTCGGGAGGAGATGACATTTCAAAATGAATATTCGTGCAAAAAAAGATAGCCAATAGATGTCACAAACTCATCCATATTTCTCTAGATTAAAAAGAAAAAAGTTTTCTGTTGCACAAGATCATAACGCACTTTGATGACTGGCACTTTTGGTTTAAATCGAGATGCTAATTGCGAAAGAACTTCTGCAATAAGTTGTGTATGTTTGTACGTTTGTCTTGCTTTCATTGTTCGAACAATAGCTGCCTATAATGAACGAAGCAGAATTGAATAAAGTTAAATCATCAATAAATGCATCTCAACATACTTGTATAACCATTTTTCGATCTTCATCAATTGTTCGATGTACACCTTCCAAATCTTGTTTAACTTCAGATTTCAATGGCATATTTAAATTAACTCGAATTTTTTTACTTTAAATAAACGAGAATTTAGTACAGCAATGATTTCATAGATGAAAAAAGAAATTTACTTTTTATAATCATTTGATAATTTAATGATATGTTCTTTTTTGATGTCACTGTCTTTCAATTCTTCTTCTAATTCATCTCCACTGATACTTGGACATTCCAATACTTTTAATTTCAACAGTAACCATAGAACTGGATATAATGTATCAACTTTGATTTGTGTTTTGTCTTGAATTTTTTCAACTGTATACTCCAACGATTTATTAAATAACAATAAAATAACCATTTGATATGTCGATACCTAAAAATAAAATGTTAGTCAGACAAGTAAGTATTCCGTTTCTCATAATATTTTTCTTTTTTTAATTTTTTTTAATTCAATTTCTTGATCTATTGTGAAAAACATTTATTAATCTTATCGAGAAAATTTGATTTAGAGAATTAGTTGCAAAATGCCTTGCTGTTTTAGTCTACGAGTCATTTGATCAATTTGGTCGTTCTATCTTATCAAACATCCATAGAGCACTCGATCACAGTAGCATCTCTCTAAACAGAAATCTAAACACGAAAAGAAGCTTACTTGTAATGTGAATTTTTGTTTTAAATATGATGTTTGGAGTTCGCCTTTTGAATGTTGATGTAACCATGTCAATTTTCGACCGCTATGTTGTGCTGCATAAAATTCAGTAAAACTATCAAAAGTTGGTTTCAGCTAGAAATACGAAAGGGAAACTTGTGCTTAGAAAAGATGGCTGCAGCGTCTTCTGCTATCTCACTTCTGTTGGTAAATTGAATGCTGGTGGTGCAGAAAATGGCCAGGAATTTGAACTAAGTACCATGATGGAAAAATCAACTAAACAAAGGACGATACATTGAGTTTCAAACTGATCTTCTCAAATCACTTATCAATTTACGTGTTTCTCTAATTCTTTTGCCTTCACACCACGTTCGATGTTGATCAATCAAATTTTTACTAACACCAATATCTTGAAACATTCGTTGTAATTTCGATGTATATTCATAACCACACGCTTGCTAGATAAACGAACACATGTAACATTAAAAAAACCTATCTTTCAAAATTTATTTACTTTTAATTTTGATATCATTGATTCTTCAGAATCATCTGATGCAGATAATTGCCCCACCAAACGTTTTGCAAGCATTTTCCCATAAAATTTTTGATAAACATCTTTATCTTCGATATAATTAAATACAACCATTATTTGATTCAATATTTCCTCAAGATCGGTTTCATCAGCAGTTTTTGTTCTACAATAAAACTATCTCTTCTCATGAAAAAGCACATAAATTAGTGATGATTCTTTGTGGTAGAAAAAGTTTGATTATCAGAATATTAACACTAGCAGAAAGTCAGTTTAAAGTATAGCGATATCTAAAGAACGCTTAACAAACCAACAGTACTCAAATTATTTTTAAAAAGCATGTTTATATGATTTATTGTTGTGTAAAGACCGAAAAATAATAAATTGCACTAGACAGTATTATCCAACATTACTATCATAGACTAACTTAATAATATGAACGTTGTAGAGAAAAGCCCAAAATGTGGCTAAATTATTTGTGCGCTGAAGGACGATACCTCACTAACACAAAATACCTTGCAAATCTGCTAGTAAACAAGAGCGGACAAAATTGTATCAGATGTTTTTATGACCCTTCTCACACTAAACATTTATATAACTGACCCTTTTCTCAATAATGAATCACAATAACGAGCTAACAATTCGGGCGACTTTTGTGTTCCACCAGCACTAACTGTAACGGCATTATTATTAATAAATTTTCCACAAGCCTATGAAAACAGAAGAAATAAAACTAAAAAATCAAACGAACAAAAGGAAGCATTTTTATACTTTGTCCAATGCAGCTGTAAATCCTTGTTCACCACCAAATGCTTCTTGTACAAGTGACATAAACTTTTTGTGAATATCAAGAATTGTTTGTACATATATTTTTGGGTCCTAAACAAAAAAAGAATAAAACATAAAACAAACTGATCAATAACTAAGGGTTATTCTTACATTAACTGCTTGAGCACTAACAGCTTGAATAGCTTCCATTCCTTTTGTATAGATATGTTCTTCAACAATTTTTTTTAATTCATTATTGGCATTTGGTACACGACTTACTAATTTAAATAATCTCGCCAAATCTTTACAAGAAAAAGGACAAATAAATTAATCCACTTTTTAGTAGTAAATTCAAGCGTTTTTACCTGAATTTTTTTCATCATTCAATAATGCTTTACATTCCGCATAAATTGTCTCTAACTGATCACGAATAAGTACATCTTCACATTTTTTAATCAATGGATTCAACGTTGATGGATTCAAATAGGATGATACACGATGAACTTCTTCATTTAAACGAGCTTCAACCTAAACAAACAAATAAATATCTTTCTGAACATCTTGTTTAAATTAGTGAAAGTATTTTTATTTAATACCTTCTTCAAATAATCCGTAACTGAGTTACTCATAAGAAAATTAGCTGCTTCAAGTTTATAATAGTGTTCTGTATCAATTAAAAACTGATTTTCAAAATATTCTTTATACACATTTAACGTCGGTGTTGTCATTCGTGTGTTGGATGTTGACGCTGCATCGTCACTGAAACCAAGTGCAACTGAAATAAAAGACTAAGTCTGTGTTTTAAGCAAATATACATTAGTCAAAAACCATAAAATATCTTCTCCTACCATAACTTTGTATGACTCCCGCAATCAATCGACTATTAATAACTTCGTTATTTCGCTCATTTTGTATCAATTTTAAACACGCGCTTGTCACTTGATTATTCAATGGTTTAAAATAAACTTCGTGCCAAATTGTCATAGATAACTAGAACAAAACAAAAGATTTTAGTTTATTAAATACAAAGCTTGTCAAGCATTTACTGTAAATATTTCGTAGATATTTTTTCGACCAGCTTCATATTCACGTCGAACCCAATGACGGTTTAGATACGAACAAAAACCATGGAGTACACGACTTGAAAATTGATACTTTTCCCAATGATCGGTGTAGAAACTGAGTGCAGCTTCCCCTTGTAAATCAACTCCATGCTGCAAAAAAAGTCAAAAAACGTCTATAATTTCGATCGCATCCTTTTTTCTATGAAGCATACTTGTCTCAAATCTTCTAAATAACTATTAAGAAACTGGTTTAATTTTGAATACAATTCTCCTCCAACAATGTTAGCACCCTCAGTATTATTTGGTGGTCGATGTGCAGCACCAGTATGTTTAGATTGTTCAGCAGTGCGAGAAGGCTTTTGTGCTTTATGTGGTATTGTAGAGGATGCAGGCGAGCTTGCAGTTGATGTGCAGTAATTGTAAACGTGGGTGTATAATTCCATCCATGCTGGTGATTGCATGGCTTGATGATCATATACATTATGAATACCAGTCGATAATTTTTCCCAGACTTCATCAAATTTGGTATTCTTCTGTGTCGCCATACTACAAAAGGAGGGAAATGCTCCTGATGAGAAATGCGGGCTGAGACGCAATGAAAGAAAAGACAGCAAATAAGGAAGAGGCAGATTCAGCAACTTGTAATAGTTTTGGCTTCTATAAAAAATGACTAAGTATTCATTCTAAGTAAAAATGACTAAGTATTTATTCTAAATAAAAATGACTAAGTAGAACGCACGTTCTGGTTTTATTCTTTCTGATTCTGACTCAGGTAAAAACAACTTGTTGTTTATATTAATAATTACAACACGAATACCAAATAAAAAATATTACGTTATCACATCCGTTTTCGTCCGCCGACGATCTCTGATAAAACAGTCAAATCCGACATAAAAAAAATGAATGAATAATATTTATCAAACATATGACCGCGTAAACTTCAGAGTGAAAAAAAAATAATTCAAATATTATTAGGATGTGATGTGATAGCACAGTCACATAACATGATCAAAATATACAATATCATTGGTTTGAAATTAGAACTAATAGAGGTTCGTGAATCTGAAAAACATAATTAAAGAGGAAAAAATGTCGGATATGGTTCCGCCTAGAAACGCTTGGAAAAGAAATGACAGACGGCACAGTGGAAACAACTTTCATTTTAAACTGTCCGATCATGACTCAGTTTAGTTTAGTGATGAAAAAATCTACGTATTTGCGCAATTAACTAATGAGGACAGTATTTGTGGACTTTTCCAAGTAAATATTTACTTAATAGATAATAAGACATAAACCACCTTTATCATAATGAAAAATATCGCTAGAGACGTTGGTATTCCTTTAGCAGGTGCTCCCTCAAAAACGTGATGACATTAAAACTGGTGCTTCCCATACGTATTCGGTGTTCCCCCACGGAACCGAAAAAAGTGCGGTAACATTATAGCTAGTGCTGCCCATACGTATTTAGTGTTCCCCTTAGTAACATTACAGCTCATATCACCGACAAAAAATTAAAGTTCATTTAGAGTTAAAGAAAAGTGCTTTTTCGTATTCAGCACACTTGATAACCTGGAAAATTTCCTATGTTTAGCGAGGGTACCGCCAAAAAGTTAAGAAAAAAACCCATATGTATTTAGTGTTCCCCTTAGTAACATTAAAGCGGGTGCTCCCCATACGTATTTAGTGTTCCCCTATGTTGAAAAAATTCAGTAAGATTATGTTTGTAGTCTTTTAATGTTAAAATGAAAGAACAAACAATAAGTAAATTAAAAGTACAGAAATTTTCGATATCAAAAACTTGGAAAAATAAACAAAAGATGAAAAAATAAACAATAAGAAAATAAAGTAGTAACTTAGTAAGTAGAAAGAAAACTTAAAGAAGTAAAAAGAAGTACAGAAAGAAATAATGAGAAACTAAATAAATAAATAAATAATAAGAAACTTACATACGAAAACGACAAATGTCTGCTAATATCGACGAAAACATGTCCTTGTGCACTGAGCGATACCAAAATTTGTTTAAATGACTGTCGAGTAATGTTGAACCGCGCATGGCTCTCAAAATTTTGGTTTTCACTTGATCCCACAAACATTCGATTAATTGTGTGTGACAGCCAGTGTGCGGGTCACCAAAATTTTGACTGTGGTTGACCTACAATTTAATTATTATATATTATTATTAAGTTATAACTTACCGTCCATTCGTTTGCCATAGTTTCGGTTATTTGTGGGCTGATTGTCATCACTGCTACTGCTGCTATTGCTGTTACTATTGGATTCGTATGGTACTAATCCGCTCGTGTTGTTGTTTCTGTGCAAATCTTAAAGAATGAACAATCGTTATTACCCGATATAGCATAGACCCGACAATATGGACTTACTTCTCTTAAAAAATTGCATCAGTCAACGGTAGTTGCTTCTGAACATCCGACGGTCTATGATATTGTCTTCGATGTTATATTAAAACATCATAACCATATAATTTCTAAAATAGACGCAACACTAAGTTTTGAGTTGGCTCTGCCCAAGGAAACGGTAAAAGCAGAAAAGATATTTTTTCTTTACTTAACTAATTTGCACATAAACATAACCTTACTGAATTTTTTCAACATAGGGGAACACTAAATACGTATGAGGAGCACCAGCTATAATGTTACCGCACCTTTTCGGTTCCGTGGGGGAACACCGAATACGTATGGGAGCATCAGTTTTAATGTCACCACGTTTTTGGGGGAGCATCTGCTAAAGGAATACCGAGACGTTTCGTCTTTATTCAAAAGACATCATCAGTCAAATGTGATACTCGATACTTGATCAAGTATCGAGTATCACATTTGACTGATGATGTCTTTTGAATAAAGACGAAACGTCTCTAACAGAAAATAGCGATATTTTTCATTATGATAAAGGTGGTTTATATCTTATTATCTATTTTGAAATTTTTCACCTTAAAAAATGATTCAAATATTTACTTGTCAAGTATTTAGCTGACACAACGCAAGTAAATTTACTTGAAAAGTTCAGTCAAGTACTTGTTCCATTTATTGTTATTTTGTATTTCATACAGATGCTGCAGCTATACTCTACTTTTGTAGGGCAAATACATACACGGCTACTGAGTTTGCACAACCCAGTAGAAATATATAGGTTTCTTTTATAAGTGAATAACGATTATGTTGTAGTGTTTATATACAAATGATCAATGCAAAAGAAAAGGATGACTGACTTATCCAAGTACTTGGCTGAAGCAAGTTAAATAGCGACACTTGGCAAGTTCTTGCTCAAGTACTTCCCAAGTACTCATCAAGTAATCAAGTACTTGTACCAAGTGCACTCACTAGGGGTGAAACTCCAAATGATCGAATAATTCCGTAGTGTACTGTGCGGTTAAAAGAAAACCCGAGCTGCTGTAAAAATACAGATTTTATTTTATTTTTAAGTTACTGTTACTTTCATCCAGTGATTTTATTAAAATAGAAAACTAGGATACTTAGGCAAAATACACAAATTGGAAGAAAATCAACTATCTATCCGAGTCTGTTCTGTACCATGAAATCAAACTGTTTATATGTGTATAATCGCTCGTAAGATTCACTACTAGAATATATGTCGAGATCTTATGCCAGATAGTGTTGATTGTTGATCTCAATTCCAAAGCAAAAACTTACCGGATTTGGGAGTCAAATATTTCAGAAAGCAGGCGGGGAGATCTCCCTCTCTACTCCTGTTGTCGCGACGTTCCTGACGGTATGTGATCGAGTATGCCACAGTACATTTCGCCCACCTCTGATTCAAATATATGAGTCAGAAGGGGGGGGTCCATAAAAACAGAAAGAGTTGGGAAAATACCCTGCGGAATGAAACGAAAACGAAAGAATGAAATAAGAGTTGCGCAATAATATAACAGAATTGCGCAAGAATGGTACAAGAGCAGAATGGAGAGAGAATGAACCTTATGAACTGCTGGGGAAGGCAGATCATAACACAAACACCCGGTTTTGGCCATTGCACTCGATGATATATCAAAAAGTACCTTCACGCTTTTAACAACGCTGCTACTCTCTAAAAAATAAAGGTATTATAAAATACGAAAAATGGTATAACCATTTGAAACATATCATAACTGTTTAAACGTTTTTTACTTTTATCAGAAAAACCCTTTGGCATTTTTAGAATATGAAAA